>PNEQ01081694.1:0-24066 GCA_003012365.1 Medauroidea extradentata | reverse complement strand
GGGGGGGGGGGGGGGGGGGGGGAGGATGTTTTGTTGACTTGGTTGACTCATTTTCTTTATTTTTACAGTTATATTAATTACCCTTTGTTTATACTACCACTGACAGCTAAAAGCTGCTAATAGTACGTAGTATTATGTTCCTACTAGCTGTCTCGACCATATATCAAGTATCTGGATGTGATTCAAAGAACAAAATAGAAGTATTTATTTCCTCGATTATTTTACTATTCATCTTGGGACGGCGGGCGGCGGTGAAAAGATAATATTATATTCTCACAAACGAGCCGCCAAAGTCTCTTCATTTCCCGCCACGGCAATCCAAATCCAGGTTCGATTCCCAGCGTGTAAATCCCGATTTTTCGCATGTGGGTACCATGACAGGCGATGACACTGGTCGACGGATTTTCTCGAAGATCTCCAATTTATCCTTTTCTTACATTCCGGTACTGCTCTAAAGTCACATAATTCATTCTCATCGGTTCTAAAATATTAGCTGTTTAGCTACCAAGATTTTCCCTATCTACTACATAAATGTCTTACCAGATTAAAAATCAAGTATAACGTTTGGTATGCGACTGACGAGGTTTTGAACGGCCAAGCTCAAAAGAATAATCATTAATGTCACTGAATAAAGAGATTACATTCTGCGGGACAGTTCAATAAGTAGACTTACAATTTCTTAGCACACATCATTTCAATAAACTGCCATAGTTCGACCTTATTACAGCACGAATTCAAACCATCTTCTTTCTCACAGACTTCCTCTTTGTAGATAGAGAATGGTGTGTTAGGCTAATTTTTCGTCATGTTGTTTGCCAGAAAGTATTTTCCGCGGAGAAACTTCACACGGACCGAGCGGGCGCAGGGCGCGCGTGTTGAGTGCTGGCAGTATATATGGCAACCCTGTGCGGGCTGACTCGTCGCCGCCCGACTCCACATGAGTGTCTGCCACACAGCTTCCCAGCCACGCCAGCCGCAATGACCTCGACAATTTTTTATTTTTCTTATAGTTTACACAGCGTTAAAGCTACATATATACCCTCGCGGACTTTTCTGATTAGTTTTTCTTGATAAAACTAGCTATTGAAACGAATATTACATACATCAAATAGCCTGCTAGTTATGAGGTTCTTACAACTTAAAAAAATACGGAAAAAATATATCGTCTTCAAACAACAAAGTTTTACCTATGTAGCCGGAATCGTGTTGTAAATCTCTTGAATTTGCCGTTTATTTCACATTTCTATCTTACTTAGGTTGTGTTTGCTACAAATCCACTTTCACCCTATCTTTAATGCTAGCGTCTGGGACAGCCTTAAGAGTTCTTGGGCCGGTTTCACCAACAACCCCTAAACTTTAGGGGTCCCTTAAAATAAAATTAAATGTTCCTTAACACAAATGACTGTTTCACCAATGTTAAGGGACACTTAAAATCCTTTAAGTAGCCCTTAGTTTAAGTGGCGAAATTCGGGCCCTTAACTCGCTAAGGGTCCCTTAGTGAATGTAAACACAGCATAAATAAAAAAATGGATGCTGTGGAAGAGGTTAAAATAGTTTTTATGTGATTAATATTGCTGACGACGTAGCACAATTCCTACGACCACGAATTTAGTTATTCAAAACTTTTCCAGTGGTTTTATTTTGAAGAATGTAACACCGACTTTTTGTTAATTTTTAGAATGAGATTGCATGGTTATGTTCCACAGTAATTAAACAGTTTAGGCCTGTAATTGTAATTCGTAACTAAATAACGAATTTTTGTGATATTTTATTTTAGCAGAGTCATTGAAAACAATCTTTTGGTTGTCAATAGACTGCAGCCAAACATTTTGCTACATATTGTAAATGTTGCCGATGATTGTCATCCAAATTCCAAATGAATGTTTTCGTGCTCTTTTTAATAGTACACAAAGCATTTCCATGTAATTGGCATAACCTATTACGGCTTTAAGAACATTGATTGTGTGAATTTTCCTAACAAAACTGATGATTCATTGTGACTTTTTGTAAGAACTAGCGTACGACTCGTAGACACAGTTTTTGTTGCTATAGGCCTAGGCCTACCTCAACATATACCCGACCTAGTTCATGCCAATTTGTTAACTCTACCAGCTCCCGGATTACAGAAATAACAGTAGGCGTACTGCATAGTGGACTTGAAGGTATGAAGGTTATACAGAAATTTTGTTTTTATCCTATTGTCAACACACATAGCCAGGCCTAAACAAAAGCTGCCTTGGGTGACCTGTATTGAAATGCATCACAAAGGTGTAAATGAATTTACTGGGCTTTTACATGTATGTAGGCCTCTATGTATATAATCATACTGATTGGAAACTGTGGTCAGTTAGGCCCTTGATGTCATAAAATTGCACAGAACAACTCTTACAGATGCACCATAAGTTGCCAGTTCAGAATAACTTTTCACCTACGAAAGCATGAAATATCTGTTACATCAGCATAAGTTAACTGTTTGGAAAATAATTGCTAACCTCAGGAGGTATATGACATTATTGAACACTATGTTACTGTATACCCTCGATTCAGAAGCTCATCCAGGATATGCAACATATATTGTAGCTGAGGCAGATGATCGCCACTCTCTTGTGCAGTGTATAGCACTTCGAAGAAGCAATTATTTTGTGCTTAAGGTTTTAAAAACACATCAGCTCTAGTGCACCACATCTACAGGTATGTCATTCAAGTGCTAGGTAGTTTACATCAGAAACTAATCTTCGAAAGTAAATGCCACTAAGCACAGGCTGCCTACATAAATTTTTCTACTCCATATCTATTTATTTATTTATTCAGCATCTCATGTACACCCATTACTGACTGGGTTTGGACTTGTCAAGCTATATACAAACATAAAATAGTACATAATTAAAAAATAGATTATGTACATGGATATCCTGATGCTATTTCCTTTCCTATGTACCTACTCTTCCTTAGTTAATAGGCGGGTTGTAAGTTAGGACTGAAGTTAGCTCTATGTGGTCCTGGGGCAGCACGTGGAAAGAGCTAAATTTCAATCCAGTTAACTTACCTCAGCCACCCTCTCTCAATGTACTATCTTCTACACCCTGTTTGTATACTACGATATCGAAAATGTAAATGAAGGACTTGATGGTATACAGGAATTATCATATTGCAGGTTTCTAATTTGAAAGTTTGGTAAATATCATAACTATTGATTTAAGTAATAGCCATACCCTACATGTTTATTTCTTGCTTAGAAATATAAATTTTAATGTATGTTCAAACCACAGGAGTTCCTTGTGAATTTAATAATTCTGCAGCTGCAGTTGACAGCAAAAGCACATAATGTCCCCATTTTCATGTCCCAAAAATTATATTTGAGAGATAGCCTAAATTGAGCACTTAAAATTTGCTGTTAAGAGTATGAAGGTTTCTTGTACTCTGTGTTGTTAATGTCAAATTTTTGAACATGTGTTTTGTAGTGAGTTTGTGGAACTCAAAAACCACTTTTAAGCCTATACTTAAAGCCCAGCTACATGGCAGACGTTATATGGCACAACAGCAGAACCATAACTTTTCGAGCAGCCTCGTAGGGTATGTATGGTCAAACCCTAAATGGATTGTGAGTGAGTTTTGGCATGTAAAAACTCATTGTACAAGTGAGGCAAGCTACCCTCTACATCACTCAACTGCAGCTCAGTGCGTCAGATCATCCAACATATCCCAAGAAAATGTGAAAATAGAGCATACAAAGTCAGCTATGAAGATACCCTGATGGGTATTTTATGTCTTTAAAATACAAGAGTTCCAGTTATGGTTCTATGTAACTTTATTAACAATATGTCAACTAAAGTAATCTGGAATGCATGTGTCGTACTTTACCTACCAGGTACAACTTACGTGCACATGATAATAGAGTTACTAGTAAATAAATTTTTAATTGACGTAAACAAAGCTGAATTTCTTGTAAAAAATTTTTAAGTGAAACGAGAATACAGCCTAGATTGTGCAGTTGTTGGTGTCTGACAGTAACACTTTTTACACAGACCATCCAGTGTAAATCTTATGCATCAATTACAAATTGCAATTTGTTCCACTTCAATTTCTTCTGTTATCCAGACAGCCACCTGGCCTTAACCTCAGATAACAAACCCTTATTTCAAACTTCCCGCCGCACCTTAGTTCGCCCTCTGGCCGCTAGGTGTACTGATTACCAACCACCGCTGGACAATAGACTTCAGTGTGCCTCCACTCACCTGATGAAGCAGATGTAGTCTGCGAAACATTGTGACCGCACGTCCGCGGAGAAATGTGTTCGTCCTATGTGTGTGTGTTTCTATCTGCAAGTACCATCCTGTGAGTACGCAACACATCAGTGTTGTCTTGTAACTGCTGTCAAGAATCTACAGAAACAATATCAACATTTTAATTTTATGACTTGACAACAGGTGCATGGTACTTAATATAAATAATTTCAACACAGTTCTCCTCTCACCACAGTGAACATGGTTCAGTTAACTGAGAGGTCAGTGTGTATTTTTACATGTGCGATTCATGCCAGATGTTTCTGTTGTGTAACTGTTTACTTAAGATACTCTCATTTTTGCCAATATTTCCTTCTTAACTTTCTACTAATTGGTCTAACTCCATGTCCATGTCTAGTCCAACTGAAACCTTTTCAAGTTTATTTATGTGATTTCATTGTGCCTGTCAAGAGCCATTTCTGATCATTTGGCATATTACATGGTAGCATTAGCCCATAACTTGTCAACTAACTTTACACAGTTAGACCAGGTTTATAAATAAATACAACAATGCCAGAATGCAAGGAGGCATTGGAAATATGACAAATCATCAGAACAGAAACCTAAACGAAATAATATTCTGTAATATGCTATTTGTAAGCTGTCCTGTTGGTACCAGCTTACATGTTGCACAGTTAATAAATTAACAATATTTTGTTGCATGTGTTCTGTACAGCATAATTGTGTTCCCTGAATTGCCTAAAACTTAAATATCGACAGAATTAAAATTGTGAGTCTGCTAAAGACAAATAAAATCACCCTAAACAAATCACTGTATAATCTGTCACACTTACCAATGGATAATGTATTCTTAAAATTAAAGAGTTGATAATGAGTTCATTATCACCAAAATATGTAATCATCATTTCATGGCATCTCAGACATTTTTATCTTTAGCATAGCCTACTAAAATTTGACAGCGTACAGTAAATTCTACAAATGAAACCACAAAGTTATTATTAAATATTTTTCCTGCGAAGTAAAAATTCATTTAATTCCACTGCTACTTTTGAATTATTAATAGCAAAGTCTTAACATGTTTAAAAGATTTAGTTTCAGGCCCGATAATCCACATGGTCCAACAATAATTGTTATTTTAAATTTGCTTGCAGTTGGGCAACTGCTCTCAATCATCTTCCTAACCCCCCCCCCCTAAACTCTTGAACCCCACTCACCATCACCAACCCCTTTAAAAGTTAATGCCACTCCCTCACCAATCTCCTAAGCATAGACTTAGTCCCTGCTCCATCCTACTTCCCATCTGAATCTTCTCACTAGCATAATTCCCTCTTCATCTATAGCCTGTCTTAAATAAGCAGCAGTCTAACTTACCCCAGCCTTCCTCGCCATTCACCACTTTGTACATCCTGGCCAGCCTTTCCACACTTCTCCTTTCTTTCACTGCGTTCCACGCTAAATACATCTGCATTACACATGACTGAAAGTTCCCTTCGTCCTCACCAGCCTGCCTTTGCCTTCTCCATGTATCCTTCACCAACCTCGCTGCCTGTCTTTGCACTTTGTCCAACTCCCACATCTCCAATTCCACATACGGGTCCCTCTCTGTTGCTGCATACCCTTAACATTGGCTGTACCATTATAAAATATGCCCTTTCCTTCACTGCACTAATAACATCCTTCATTACCCTTCCCAACATACCTAGAGCCCTAGACACCACTCTCTCTACCTGCCTTCTTCACCCTGCTACACTATCCCTAGATACTCAAATTCTGCAACTTCCACTGTCTCCTCAACTTTTCTGTTTGTACATGTCTGTACTCCTAACCTTCTTCATCATATACCTAACAATATTTGTCTTTCTCACATTTATATTAATTTTGTTCTCTTTCGTCCACAATTGTATCCTATCCATGCCATCCTGCAACTTGTTCCTTTCACCAGAACTTATAGTTTTCTACTTTACCACTTTATAACTTTTACCTTACATCACACCCAAAAATAATATTTGAAAATTTTACGGCAACAACAAAAACCTGAGGACAATCTGTAAGCATAGGTACTAAAATGTCTGCGGTGCAAGTTTCCACAAGAATAAAGTTTTGTATCTGATATATTGTTTTGATTGAAGCTACTGTTACTGTTGCATTAGTTTTTATTAGGGTTGTCAAAATCGCAGAAAGAGATAAAAAATGTTCACATTACCACTATAGATGAAATAATATTAACTGACTGCCCAGCTAATCACACTAATGTACAGTAACCATATTGACAGTGTTTGTTATACATCAAGGTGACTACTTACTGGCAAATTATGTGATTTTGCTGCAGTGAAATCTGTCTCTCACACATCAGCCAATATCAATACCAACAGCAGGAACACACTCTTACACACACAGCTTCATCTGATAGCAAAAACATTTCAAAAAATCAATAACTTGAACACTAACCCTGTGCATATTCTAGCACAGCTCACACATTAGCCTACTGATGTAACCTACGCATTATGGAAAAATATAGAAAATCTTGCACCTAGTAACATTGCACAGTCAGGTTTTACAGCAGATATAGATTCACATTGCAGATATTATTTGTATAATTACCAGCCTAACTGTGGGGTTGGTTTTAAGCCAATAAAATTAGTGACAATACAACAAATTACATTTTTTACAATATATGTAAATACATGTTTGGAACATTCTTACTGCACCATGTTTGGCACAGGCTAATTTGTTAAAAAATCATTATAGGTTACTTAAAATAAGTGTAATTTCATAATAGGCCTCCTTTTTAAGCTTAGAGTGTGCTGATCATGTAACACAAGAGCATTACAATGTTAGTAAATTAACCAACTATTAAATCCATTCATTAAGAAATGCAGTATCAATTCAAATTTGATTGCCTTTGCGTAAGCCCAAGTTTGCTATAAAAATTACGTACAAGTTTCCATTCTCTAATTAACTAGCAACTTGCCAACATGTTTAGTGAAAACAGTTTTTACACTCAATATTTATGGGTACTTGTTGTACAACACAGTTGTCCTATGGTGCCAGTATCGCCGTATTTAATACAAATACTAACCTTAACTGTGGAAACTTCTTGCTATCCAAGGAAACTGCTGTATTGAAACTGCTTCTATTCGCTTCTCACAGTCAGTGTTGATGCCCGACACATTTAAAACTGGATATGTCGTTCTCGTGTATTTATTAGTTTTCAAGCTTTTACGCCAAATTTAAAAGTTTCAAATTTTCATCCGTTGATAAATTTTCGGTACAAACTTGCTTTCCTTCACACATAAATACATAACAGCAGTCTTCACGAAAATCATAACAAATAAACAATATACAAAATAATATTTTTGTTGAAAGCATACTTTTGATTGGTTCTTCAGATCATGTGACAACAAATTCAAAGTGCCAACTTGAGAATAAATACTGCTGTCTAGGATAAGTAGCCCTCAGCTAAGTGTCACCTAAAAAAACACACATTTTAATGGTGAAACACCATTTTCGTAAGTATCAGAATTAAGGGACCCTTAAGCTTAAGTGTCCCTTAGCTGAGGGCTTGTTTAGGGGATTTTGGTGAAACCGGCCCCTTATCTTCCTGTTGACAGTGTTGTAATCCGAGCAGAATTCGTAAAAGATACACCTGTTTGCGTGAGTCATAGTTAGCCGCAAGAAAATATTTATTATAACCAGAGCATTGTCAGGAAACTGTCTGGGCAGGCACTGCTTGCCTTGCTTACCCTGACGAGATGCCACTGCTTTGAGAATTGAGTTTTTGTTCCCCCTGTTTCACCAAAATAGTAGGCCTGCATATTTGGTGCCGGACATCACACCATCGTAAGTTTTAAACATATGCAAGCAAGGCAGAGCCACTAAACCACTCGTAATACTATTCTATACACGGCTGAGACAAGAAAATAAGTTCTGTAAAAATAAAATTTTGAGTTGTCTCTTTCTTCTATCTGCTGGTACCCCCATCTATCTCCAATAGCAAAAAAGTTTGTCACTTACTCCGTTTTGCCCTGCAATTTTCTGTGAACAGTGCACAGGACATTGTTTGTGCCAACTGTACACTACATATAGACGTAAATACAATCAATTCTCAAATATTAAGCTCTTTAAAGTGGAGTAAGTTCATCGACAATCTATGCTTAAAGGTATTGCGACGTAGGTTGCCAAATCAGAAAACGAGATTTCTGAATACACATAGAATTCATACACGTATAATATTGTCACGTTGATTTAATCAGGTCCGACTACCGCGTCTCGTAAACAACGAACGTCCACCTCTACCACGAGCTATAAAAAGAAAATAGCAGCACATAAACTAGAAGAGACCTAATTTATTTCAAGAGGTTAGCTCGCGACCCCAATTTACAACCAAATAAGAACAACTCTCCGGGGCTGTAACCACAAACGGCAAAACACTGTACCAAAATCTAAGTAACTGTGGTGAGCTTTTGTGACATGCTAAAAAAAAACTAAATAAAATTAAATTGACCAAACCCTAAGACCTATCCTGAAGTTCCTAACGTCCTCGGCTGCTTTAAAAATAGGCTAGCATAAATAATTTTTAAAAACATATCAAACAACCCGAGACTGAATACAACTGTATTTCTAACACAACAAGGATCTTATCCATTAAGTAAATAAATGAAAAGAAAATCATTAGTCAACACACGACTCTATTTAATTTTCAACACGATTTCAGTTACTACCAACAATTATCTTGCTTCAAAAATAAAATATAAACTTTTGACCAAAAAGAATAGTTGGGTTCAAACACCCAAGTTAACATGACAGCGTAAACACCAAATAAAAAAACAATATTAAAGATCAGAGACTGGATTTATACATTTTAAAGTACATTTTAACAATTACCTTGGTCGGCGACAAAAATTTACAAAACGTGAATTTACTTTAACTAAATTAATAGAGACTTCCAAACCTAATCAAAGTATGAACTGAATAAATATTCTCCTGGTGAATTCTATAAGTGTACAAGAATAGTGAACGTCATTGTAAGAAATTAAAAAAAATAATAATTATTATTATTATTACTTAAGATTAATTTTAAGACAATAACTTCAACGACTCGGCCTCAATACTGAAAACGTCGTGGCAGCTACTTACAATGGAATCGTCTCGATGAGAGGGTCCTAACGTCACGGAATCCTGACGGCGACTGCCCCTAGTGGGCCGTGGATATCTCTTAAAAACTACACGATGTGCTAACTACATACTAAAAAAAACAAAGGTCTAAGACCTAACCACACTAGCCTTATGTCTTCATGTTGGCGTCCTCGGCGACCTGCCTCCGAGGGTCATACGTCCGTCTTCTTCAATGGTCGGCAAGCAACTCTCCCCCCTCACTTCTCCTCTAGCCATGTTAAAAACCACTCCACGCCGCAAAAACTTACTCCACGTGGAGTCCTACTCGCCAATCAAGGATCGAATATACTGTTAACCGACCAATCCACACGTCCATGGTGACATAACTGACGGCAGAGCACTCGGTGCAACGTCCGTACAAGCAAAATAAATGATTAACGACCGCCAGTGCAAGGCTAGCCAACTCTCCGGTCAGTGTCCTACACTACAACTGTTGTCGCAGCTGCCCGGTAAGGGGAAGGGGGGAGAAGTAGGACCACAGTCAGGAGTTATCGACCAGATGCCAAGCGGCACGAGCAGTAGACGGAGGGCGAGGGGTGCACATAGCCCGCCCCCCTCCTCCCACCGCCCCACAGCCCACCGAAGTCGACAGTCAGCGCTGCGTCTCACTCCTACCCCCTCCGTTTCCCAGCTTTTCCACGCTAGAAGCACGTCACAGCTAGTGACCACGCTAGGACACGTTAGCGAGAAAATAATGACTGAGAGAAAAGAAACGAGAGAAAAAAAAGTCTAAAGAAAGTTTTGCTCGACCTAGCGCACGCACCAACATTAAAACAAAAGGTCACTCAACTTAGTGAAGATCTAAAATCCGATCAGCGCGACTTTATATCTTAACAAAAAAATCATCCTAAAAAAATTTTTAAAACCCGAGAATTAACCAACGTAACAATACACTCTTACGTCATTCATTACAAAATTCATAACACATATCAAACTAAAACCCATGGTTAATTCCTCCAAACACAACACAGTTTCATGGGTTACACATATCTCGTGAGCCACGCTCCATCAAACATTGTACGGTAGAACCTAGGTAATCTTTCTCACCCACTTCCGACAACCACTCTGCAGTCTAAAACGCCTCCAATTCGGCATTTTTTACATAAATCACGTCATAAAAACGACTGTAAGTGCTGAATCCTTGCATTTTCAATAACCTCGTGTCTACTCGACGAACAAACACCTCCGCCTAGGGAGTCATCATTCCTGAATTTTACTAGAGGAAAGACAGCTCAAATCCTAAAGGGGCAGTCTACAGGAATTTTCACTATAACTTACCTTACATATTCCTCTCTCTCTCGTTAATCCCAGACAAGGATTTACTTTCGAAACTTACGAAAGTCTCCTCTAATTAGTGACGCCATTACGCCCAGAGTTTTAACAACTTCCCTCGGCAAAAAAATCTCCATCCTAGACTTCGTCGACTTGAAGTCATTCTGCTGCCCGCCATTCCACTTAGTTGAAGTCAAAGACACATCCAGGCCGTGTTTCTTCTCATTGCAAAACACACCCACCTTCTGCTCGACTTCCAACCTTAGCCAGAGCCGCTACCAGAGCCTTACTGGCTCTCTCCACTCAGAGTCCCGTCAAGCCAACTTTCCTCCCTCTCCTCCCCTCCTCACAACCCAGCCGAGCGACCATTCCTGCTCTTCACAGCCATCCAATCTGCTCGATGGCCACTCGAGCAGAAGGCACGACCGTTAAATGGAGAATGATGGCGGCCCACTTGACACAGGCGGAAAGAGAGAGAGTTTACTACTTCGTAGCAAATCAACCCTGACTCTAGACCAAAACCTTTTCACCCACCAGAGCTCAACGTTCACTCTTAGCACTGGACCAGAAAGGGTTGGAAGACCCTTTCAACATTGTTAAATATTTTTTAAACAATTAGATTTCTTACATACGGAAAACAAACGGGTACCATCATTGGCAGGATAGTCTATAATTATATTGTAAAAATTTTTAAGTTCGAATGAATGGTTTTCGAGTGATGACAAGTTTAGTTTAAAAGTTTCTTGTGTACATGAAAAGTGTGTTCACCTGGGCTAGCTGTGGACAAGTATACCTAGTGTTTATAGGGCCCTACATTCTTGTAAATCAGGCTGACATCCCGTCCCCTTGGCTTTGAGGGGAGGGCCAACATGCGCACAGCGATAACATACAAGGTTCATATTTAACTTGCCGCACTATAGTAATGTTCATGTTTAATTTAAACTGCCACAAATTACGTGTTCGTGAAACAAAATCTGCATTCTGACTGAACTATGAGTGTGCACATAGTTCTTTAACCAGACATTCGATGATCAGACTTAATGTAAGAAAACTTCTCTTTGCAGAACTGTTATTTAACGGCATGGCCCCCCTCCTATTATCAAAAGTGTAATATAACAGACATCCAAGCCCGTCATCACAATGTCCTGTTCCATGCAACCATTGTGACAGTCACAAGCTTCATATGCTTGCACTGCTTAGTGGTCGGTAGGAAGTTGTACTGTATGTGGTTGCATTGTATTCCTTAATAATAAGTACGAAATAATACCGTGTGTGCTAGAACTTGTTAATGGTAATTAGGGAGCAGATAGATTTACGAAGGTTTGTGTTTGTTGCAGGAAGATCATTACGGGAGAGAGCGTGCCACTGGAAGTGTAGCGCATGCACGTACGAGAACCACCCACTGCTGGACAAATGTGAACAGTGTGATATGCCTCGCATCGAGCTAGGTACTCGCGTGGCTACCACCACTCTCTAGTGTGTGTGCTAACTCCTGCTCGCTCGCTAACCTGCCCATCCTAGCAACTACTGAAGCTAGCGTATCGACTCTGCTGGCTGTTGCCGCCTCACTATGCTTAAATGTTAACTTGTTTCTCTAGTGTTACACTGTGCTCGTACAAAGTGAAGCTGAGTGATGGGCTTTAATTCATCATCAAGACTATATTGGACATTTCTTGTCTGTTACATATAAAACTGGCAAGAATAATATTTGGTTACTTAATCATGATCTTGTGATCTTTAGTTTTAGCATATGTGCTGATCAAGTTGGTGTTCTTTTCATTGTTAACAAAAAACTGTTGTTTATTAAGTTTGAAAAACATATGCATATCATATTTCCTGTTTTTTCTTATGGAATGTTAAATATTGCTGTTGGACTTTATAAATATGTTTGAAGTTACTTTGTTGACTTGTTAAATGACAATGCCCACAGTAATTCTATGCATGGTGACATACAGAACTCGGTTGTGACATCCAGTCTCTGTTGTCGCATAGCCCCTCACCTGCCTCACCACTTCAAGAGCTTTTAAACATTGCTATTGGACTTTATAAATATGTCTGAAGTTACTTTCTTGACTTGTTAAATAAATGACAATGCACACAGTAACTGTGTGCATGACGCATAGCTGCGAACTTGTACAATTTTCTTGTACAATGTATGATTTTGTGCCCTATTATATAATTGTACAAATTATGTAAATTATTATACAATTTCCAAGCTTTTCCAAAATAATTTTTCCATTTGGTCAGTTTATAACATGAAATCGCGTAATTTCTGTATCTAACATATGGTATGTAGATTGTACTCTACTGACATACAGTATCGTAGATATTAAAGAAAACTGTAATACTGTAGTTTCAGGAACTAGCATGCTTTATTTATAGCCATTCTACTACATTTTTCACTACGAAGTATCATGTTATTCTCGCATCATACGAACCTAACCCAAACTATGTCGAACATACCCGACCAATGGTAGTTGCTTTGCCTGGCTAAATGGCAGCCGTGATTCGCGCAGCAATTCATAAGACCGTTTTAATTTGAAATGTCGTTCCATGTTACTGTTTTCATGTAGTCATTGCTCAAAAACACAACAAACCATGCAAAGTGAAAGAAACCATTGTTGAGATCTTATTTTTCCAGCAAATATGGAAGCGCATGTCGTCGTAGTTGGGTGGTGTTTTTGTTTACATAGTTTTTGCCAAGCTTAAATTTATCATTTTGTTATTTTGACAGGGATATTTCAGTGTGGGGACTTGCTGTATCAACTGGACCGTCGCGATTTAACAGTTGTAAAACATAGTAATATGACAACCTTCATGTTTGTAAAATACATCATTGCAATTTTTACAATGACTTTTTATACATTCGCCAAATTATGTGGATGTTTAGAACTATTTGAAAATTAAAAGTATGTGGTATTAATATTGTAATAGAGATTAAATACTCTCTCATCTGTATGTTCAACGATGTACAATTTGTTTCTCAATTACACAGTATTTTCAGTATTGGAGAATGGGGGTTAAGTGTGCAAAGTGTGAATAAATTTGTTAGTTTGCACTCTGTAAGAATTGTTTATTCATTTGTGGAATTGTGAAAGAGTATTAAAAATCTCTGTTACAAAAATTGTAAAGTAGGGGCCTATTCTATTGGTGTATTAAATCGGTTTCTGTTTGTAAACTTATAGAAACCAAAATTACCAATTAGGTATGTTCAGATTTTATTTCTTATAGATAGTAAAATTGTGAGCGGTATTTATGTTGGTATAACAGAGTAGGCTTACAGTAAAATACATTCAGTAATTTCCCGGTTAAGTTCGTTTTATTTATAATAAGGAGGCAATTACCCGTGATCACAATACATGAATAGGAGTCAAAATTTTCAGGTAATTTTATGATGTATGATAAACTATTCAGCATGTTTTAAATGTATTTGCATGCAACACTTTGACATTTTTAACAGTGTAGTATTCTATTAAAAAATAGGTAAAGAGGTTTAGTTCGATGTCATTTACACATACACAGATGTGAAATGATGTGACTCATTTACACACAATTTTACTCATTTTAATAATTGTACTGTTTCTGAATCCTTGGGGTTGGCAGCTATGATGATGATATACGGAACACTGTTATGACATCTCGTCTCTATAGTTGCATAGCCCCTCATCTGTCTCACCACTTCTTGAGCTGTTAAATATTGTTGTTGAACTTTATAAATATCTATGAAGTTACTTTTTTGACTTGTTAAATAACAATGCACACAGTAATTGTATGCATGATGGTATGCAGAAGTGGGTTGTGACATCCAGGGTGGTATTGTTAAACATTTTCATTTGCGGCCCGCAAAGAACCCACAAACTCCACTCGCTCAAGTGTTGCTTGACAGGGGAACAGCCCACAAACAACATTCAAATCATTTTGCAGATTCATGAACGAAAGCTAGGTTGAGAGAGCTCTTCTTCGACCAGAACAAATAAAATTGTGGCCAAGTATTTTGAATAGGAAATTATGCATCATATTTATTTTGAAATATCCTGTAAGACATAATTAACTGCTACGAAGAAAGTTAATAATATGGACTTTATTGAGATAAAATATTGAAAAACAATTGTGAGTAGCTGGAATATTAAAAGTGCACTGTGTATAACAGCTGCAATTTAAATTTAAAAATAATGTTTAACATGATAATAATGCTTTTGTGCAGATAATAAAATAACATATACATTTTTAAGATTAACGGACTATGTTTGCTTTAAATGAAAATGATAACGCATTCTATCCGTTAGTCACAGCACTAACCAAAATATACTTTTCTAGTCTCTAATAACATATTGCCATTTTTGTTCCAAAGTATTTTACTTTTCACACTTTATCTCATTTGTGCCACTGAAGAACTATGCTTGTTGAATCGTTCGCCAAATACGTAAATCTCACCTCAAAATGCCGCTCGTGCACAATCATCGAAATTGTTGAAGAAAATTATATGCCATTTTGCCAAGTTACAAACAGGTTGAGAATAGGTAATGTTTGTGAAGAGGATAGGATAAGTCCAGGCATCTCGTAACTTTGCGAGTCCACGCATCCGTATTCAAAACACAAACGACTCCAGGCATCTCGTAACTTTGCGAGTCCACGCATCTGTATTCAAAACGCAAACGACGCTGATTGAATTCAAGAATCCTGTTTTTATGCGGGAAAGATGTGCACTGGATGCATTACGTATTATTCGCGTAAATTGACTGTGAACACCAGCTCCAGTCTGTGTTGTTGCATAGCCCCTCACCTGTCTCTCCACTTCACGAGCTGTTAAATATTGCTGTTGGACTTTATAGATATAAATATTTATGAAGTTACTTTCTTGACTACTTGTTAAATGATGATGCACACAGTAATTGTATGCATGAGGATATGCAGAAATGGGTTGTGACAGCCAGTCTCTGTTGTTGCATAGCCCCTCTGGAGTTATGATGTGGTGATAGGCCCTCTGCTGGGTTGATCTGTGCGATAGTTGTTAAAAAATCTGAAACAATATGTGACGGTTCTTTGCAACTTGACCAACGATGAGTACTTAGTAAAAGGGATGGAATCAAACTCTCCTACATTAACTGAAAATACATGTTGTCTTTCCAATTCCTACTCTTCAGTGTTTATTTGAGGTTCACTGAAATTATTTTGAAAATAGAGATCCTGCTATGAAAGCCAAGGTGGCCCCTGCCACCAGAGAGAGTAGTCGAGAAGTTGAGAAGGCAATAAACCTCTAGAGGCACAGTTCGCTGGGTTTTATTCTGACTGCACATGACCCCAGTGTTCTGTTGGCAAAAGAGACTGGATCTCACCCACTCTGTTGCGTACAAAGGTCTTCTACTCCCTTCCTTCTGACCTAATCCAAGATAATGCAGTAAACCTTCGTTTTACCGGACTATTTGGGGGGAGGTGTGGTCCAGTAAATCAGATGTCCGGTAAATTGCGAAGTACCAAAATAACAGGGTGCACGTGTGCGCCAAGGCCCGAATCGCTCTACGGGAAAACAAGATGACCGCATCATAGCAAGAAATTACTTGTCTTCACGAAGATGATTTGCTATCAGTTTCTGAAAGAATCCCTCTTCATTTCTAGCTTGCAATAAAGAATGTTTCTCAAGTCTTGGTTCTGTGCATGAGGTTACGTTGTTATGTACTAATGTGACAAACAAGTCATAAAATGACTGCCAGTGCGTCATGTCACCGTTAAATAATGGCAATTGTATAACAGGCATTCTTAGTGTTGACTCTCGTCTTCATTCTGTGTTACTGGGTTACAGCATTAGGACTGAAATATATTTTCAACCTATCCTTTATAGAATATATTTCAAAATATGTAGAATCGAATGTCTTCCACATTGATGTAAACTCCGCTGGTTTCGAAGTTGTAGTGCTGCAGTTTAATATTTCTCATTCTAAAATATCAGTTTCAAACAATCCTTTGATATTTCCCACTTATTTGTACATTGACGAAAAAGAAACCTTCTTCTCTTGTTGAGGGTTTGCTAATGCCTTTTTCCCGCCTTCCAAAATAAGGCTTAGCCTTCACTGGTGTGATGGTACCTTTGCTTTCAACACTTGTTCTTCCGACATTACGGCTAAAGAAAACCAAATTACATAAAGTGGTTGTACTTTGAAGTAAACAGGGCGGTATTCAAGTCGCCAATGTTTCTAAAAATATTAATTCACGTTGAGGTTCTTTGTGTATTTACTTAACCTCACATCGGCAAGTATATTTGATGGCAGAAAATGCATTTACAGTGAAATCTCATTACAAAGAACTTGAAGGGAACTAAAAATTGTATACTTAAGATTGAAAATACTTTAAACTGAACAGTTACTGATTTAAAAGCTCTTTCTAGGTGTTTGGAATTATGTACTTTATAAAGAAAAGTACTTAATACTGAAGTACTTTATACTGAGATTTCACTGTATAAGCCACATGTAACACTCAAATGCAGTAAACTTACATTTTACACACCGATGAATGATAACCCAAGTATTACACCAGTCGTAAAATATTGCAGAGCATTGTGTTGTTTTTTCTCTGTTAAAATAGCACTGTTTGTTTCCTGCTTGAATTAACGCCACAACAAGAGCACGATTTCAAATTTTTCGAATGTGGCCCTGCATTGACCATTGTATATTGTGAGAAAATGTACCAATACAGACCATGAAAATTTAACACCTAAGTTTGTTGATTTGAAAATTGTTTTTTGTTTGTTCATTAAATGACTGCCATCTTTTCAATAGCACTATTTTGTGTGTTGCCATCCTTCAGCATCTTATGAAAGCATGAAGTCAATTTACACTATTTACAAATCAATCACTAATGTTCTCAGATATATGTATTTATGGTTAAATCATGAATGTGAATAATTTATTAAACAAACTTTCTTGAAATTTTAACCTTTATAAATACGTCACTTTATTTAAACTGTAATTATTTAAATGTCTTCATATTCTATGTACACATATCTTTTTTCAATAACCGAGAAAGTTTGTTTGTGCAATTAATACACAAATAATGAATAACAATTTTATTTGCTGTAAAAAAACTCCTGATTGTTGTATCTACCACACCAGCAAAGAATGGTTCATCACACTACGTACAATTACTGCTTCAGATATTAACACAACACTTCACAATTTTAAATTATAAATTCACAAATAAGCATTAGCTTTCGTAACAAAGAGAAAACAATATTGACAAAAAGCTGTATAGTTTATAGTAAAAACAATAAAAATATGTCATGTCATTATGTGAGTAGATTTCCCAGCATGCAACAGCAATAATGACGTACATAGTACATACTGTAGGGCTGAGAAGTTTCAGTTAGGTCGTAGAAGTGATGTCGACTATCAGTGTTTTTGAACTCTGTGAATACTAAACTTGCTGAAGAGTGGGTAGTCAGTAGTTGTGATATGTACCAAATCCAGTTTTTTTATCATGTAAAAATCACAGTCTAGAACACCACACAAAATGCATGTGAATGCAACTAATGCATATGTAGTTTGATTTTATAGAATTGAGTTTACCTCAGTCTTGGTTTCAGACATAAAAAAATTTCTGGTTTGTAGATGCTTCAAAAACTGCTTAGTGCTTGAGTGACGTCTGCTTAAGAAAATTGTTCAGTGAATATTACACATTTTTATGCTGTCTTTGAAAATCTTAGCGCAGAATCTTTTAAATGGTATATGTGTGTACAACACACCTTTATCATTAATAATACATGATAAAATGAAAGGGTCAGCAATGAAAGTTACACAGAGGTAGATGTCTGTAAGAAGACAGCATTCAGTCCAGTGACTTGTACCTAGAAGGTAGGGCAGGTCAACCTTATGGTATTTACTGTTGCGCTTTTTGAAGAGGTCGAGCATGTAGTTCCGTCCCTATATGCTTTGGAGCGCTAGTGGAGGACGCTTCTAGCACCGTCAAGCAGCTGCGGCCGTAACTTGTTCAGACTTTGTACCAACCTCTCCCCCTTCCCTCTTTTTGACAAAAAACTGTTTGGTTTGGTCAGTCTGCCATTCAGGTAGAGACCAGAGTGAGAGGGAAAGAGAGAAAAAGGGATGATTTTGTGGGTGGGGGACTGAGTTACAGCATTGCTCTGTGAGCAGAGTCTTCACCGAGGAGACTGGACGTGGCTAGACTGTGTCAGCTGAAGTGCTGTAATGCTGCGCCAAGTCCCAAATTATTTATCATATGTTATTTAATTTTGTCAACACCAATAATTTAAAATAATTTATTTTCTATGTCATTACATCATATTACATATAATTTGCTAACTAATTTAGATCCATTCAACAATTTAAACCCAAACTAATTATTTTAAAATATCCCCTTTCCAACAAGAAAAGAAGCAGAATCTTCCCAATCTGTTTATAAATTATGGAATTCTGAGGTAACAAGCAACCGAATTGACAACCTCCTACTTTTTTTTTTTTTTAAGTCTGGTAAAAATATGCTAAGTGTTGAGGTTCAATAAAATTTATTGCACCCCTTACCAGATATAAAATGCCAGTTACTGACCGTACAAAAATGCATAGAAATGCTAAAACCACTACAAGCTCTTCACAGTAAAGCAAGCACTTGGGACAAATATGTTCAGAGTATTCACTATTTTAGCCTATCGTGACGACCACATACCTTAACCTCTGATTTACATGAAATCTATACACAGTTTTTGTTACCTGAAATGCTGTGTTTGTATTCAAACTGAAGAAATATACAAATTACCTGAAAGTAGAAACGTAATCACGGTTTTAAAAATTACTTACTTTACCATGAAGATCCTATAGAAGTAATAAATCATACGGCGAGTTGCAACCCAGAACAGGTTAACACCACCTAGCTAGAGCTTTCGTTGTGAGTCTTTCAGCTCTGAATAGGAACATGAAATGAAATATTACGTTGCTACGGCCTGTAGGTAAAATAAATATTATTAAAAGCCTACTGAAGCAAACTTGAGATAGCAGTTCTCACCGCTGCCTTTCTTTCTACCAACCTACAAAGGTGAGATGACATAAGTGTGGAGCAGTGACGAAATGAAAGCAGTGAACGAGAAAACCCCAATTTCAACACGGTCCGCACCTAAGAATCTGGGACAGGTAAACCTTCTAGAAAATCGTAAAACACTTTTTTTATACAGAGAGCACATATATTCATATAGCAATATTTACTGTGCTCTTAGCGGCAGATGTCAGTAGGACCTACTTCGTATACTGCCTGTGTTGACAGTTATGTTTTTATTACTCTAAAAACATCACTAACAACATTATTGAGATAGCAAATGAATGTAACGACTATTTTCTAAATAATGTGGTAAATGAAATAAAACCTACAAATAATGACGAAACAGATATTAATCTTTTAGGAAAGGTATTTACAATTGAACATAACATATGTATGTGAATATAATGGTGCAAACCACACATGTGAATCTATAATAAATTCTTTGGAATCTATAAATTCTTGTTAATATAATGAGTTAAGCAGTAAACTCATACAATTTTGTGGCAGTGAGCTTAGTAAATCTGAGTTTAATATGTAAAACATTTTTAGAACACTGTTATCTTTCCTGATAGACTAAACCATGAAGTAACCATCTCTACATGTGACTAGAAACAGGAACAGAAACAAAATAAATTATATACCAATAGCCCTATTAAACACCTTTTTAAAGGCAATTGAAAAACTTATTTTCACAAAGATTGTATGGTCATACAATAAAATATCAAATATCACATTCACATTTTGCATTCCAACATGATTATTCAATAGAACATTTTTTTTTCTTCAGTCAATCAATATTATTTTAGAAACATTAAAAATAATCAACAGGTGGTTGGTGGGTACACTCCATTTGATCTAAAGTCATATGACCTAAAATAGTTGTAGGCTGAATGCCTGGTAGGCCAAGTGACGTTTACGGCAAGTGACGTTTAGGTCATGTGGTGTTTAGGACAAGTGACGTTTAGGGCAAGTGACGTTTAGGTCAAGTGACGTTCAGGCCAAGTGATGTTTAGGCCAAGTGACTTTTAGGACAAGTGACTTTTAGGCCAAGTGCCGTTTAGGCCAAGTGAAGTTTAGGCAAGTGACGTTTAGGGCAAATGACGTTTAGGTCAAGTGACGTTTAGGTCAAGTGACATTTAGGGCAAGTGGTGTTTAGGCCAGATGATGCTTAGGTCAAGTGATGCTTAGGGCAAGTGACTTTTAGGCCAAGTGACGTGTAGGCCAAAGTAATGTTTTGGCTAAATGACGTTTAGGTCATATGACGTTTAGGCCAAGTGACAGTGAAATAAACATTCTCTTTCTGTTTTCGTCGTATCTTTCTCTAATATCAGGATATTTCGTATTGGTTTTAGTTTTCACCAACAGAGCGCAGTTGACTTTGTTTAGAATTCTTGTAGCTGCTATTCGGACTACCTGTTCAGAAAACGTTAGCTCATTTTTTCTTGAGTGACTGTTTCACTACCAAATGAACATTTTCTTGCTCTTTCAGTTTGATACAATGTTGGGTCACCATTTGATGGTATATTTATAACTTTGGATAGTACAACTATTTATCAGCGTAATTTAGGTCTTATGTCGTTTATAGTATTATGTACCAGTAAGCCTTGCATGCGTTAGTAATCAATGCAGAAAATAAGCCGTATGTAACTTTTAAAGAGTATTGGCATAGCAAAAAATATGACACACACACGCAACTACAGGGGAAGTATTACGACACTGCCCCCACAGCACACACACAAACACACAGATATATATATATATATATATATATATATATATATATATATATATATATATATATAGAGAGAGAGAGAGAGAGAGAGAGAGAGAGAGAGAGAGAGAGAGAGAGAGAGAGTCCATACCGTATAAGAATTCCATTATTTGACAGATCATAAAAAAGTAGGGCAATGTAAACAAAACAGTATGTATCCTTCCACCACCATGGGCTTTCCAGCTGACAATCAAAACATGTCAACAGTAAAGTTATATTATGATTGCAATAACATTTAAAGTGTGTTGTGATTTTCTTGAGATTATTTTTTTGATCTCAGACAAATAATTTATTTTCAATACTAGAAGCACATTAATCTTATTAGGGTTAGGTGAGCAATGTTAATGGAATTATTTCAAATTACAGCAATGGATAGCCTACTCTACAGATATTAAGTTAATACAATTATTTAAAATTTAACTCTTTCTTGTATATTTTTCTAAATTTGATCAAAATTGTAACATTTAATGGCGTTACCAGAAATAAACAAACATGTATGGGCAACTTATGTTTTCTACCTGACATCTAAAAACATTAAATAATAGTAGCTTATTTGGTTACTGCAAACTGAAGTTGCAAGAGCTGATTACAGTGCAAGCAAACATATTTAAACTTTAATAATAGTTAAAATAGGCTAATTCATGCAAGAATTATTACAATTATTTTCCGTGTTGCCTTTAATTTGGTTCTGTACTATCAGATCATAAAGCAGTATAGGCCTAGTTTAAGTTTCCAGTTGTAGACTATTAAACAAACTTACTTTTTGTGGCAGACCTACCTTTGAAATATCAGTGTTAGCCTATTATAGTTATGTGACTATTGTAGGCTATATAGCAAAAATTTGTGCTCTCACAACCTAAACGGAAATAATAAATCAATAAAAAGTGTAAGTAATAAACAAACATGGGTAGGCCTAATTGCCCAGATCAGGTTTAAATATTTTGTTGATTAATTAACACATGTCATCAAACCAGTACACTTTAATGACCAGGAAATATATAGACGTACGTCTTCTGGCCATTTCTTTTGGTAATATGTAGGCCAAAATTTTTGCAGCTGATGGTAAGCACAAAATCTCACGTGGACTTTATATTAACCACTTACTTGCTTAAAACAAAAAAAAAACACTGACATTTGCTTTACAAAAAGAATTTATTGAGCCGGCGCCTTGAAAAAGCATGTTTACATAGAAGACTACAACAAGAACCGTAGGTGTTTACCCACAAATTCTGTTAAAATACAAGTTAGGTAATATTTTTAAAATTTTATGTAGCACTTTTGTCTGGACGGATTACGTACTTCTTATTTAAGGAATGTTTTTGTAGACATGCCAGCTGAAGTTCCTGTCTTCCGAGTCACGTCTTAATATCCCGTTGTCGTTAGCGATTACAAGCCGCGTATTTTAATCCCTGAATTGCAATATATTACAATTACATACATGCAAAAATATGAAAATAACACCGTACAAGAATCTCAAACGAACACGAACACACGAGAAGCTCAACCTAAAACACTCGCAACGCAAATGGCCGCTCTTTGTTTTGGTTGCCGGACGTCATAATATCAAATATCGTAAAGGCCAATATGGGAAACTCCAGCTATTTAGCATTGTTAAAGCGTGAGACGTGTTATCAACAGCGAGAGCTGGAAACACTAGCAAAATTCACATTCTTATGTCTCAATGGTCTCTGGTGTTTACAAATTTACAGACCGATTTTCTCTTAGGCTAATGGTATGAGAAAGTGTTTATTAATATTTTAAATTTTAACTTATGAAAATAATATCAAACAGAGTATGTCTACATCTTAAAATCATAATTACATTTCAATTTATACATAACAATATACAAAACTTGAACTATTCATAGAGCAATGTGCTACTACAGAAGGAACAGCGCTTCTGTCGGCAGGAGCTGGAACCAAATAAACCGTCTCGTGTTTTTCAGATGAGTTTCCTATATTATCCTTGAAACAATATTTGATAATATCCCATTGACGATTACAGGCTGGGTTTTATAATCCACACATTACAAATTATTACATATATGCACAGAATAATAAAGTTAACACATTATAAGAATCTCAAACACACGCGAACACGGTAACGTTTTACACTCGCAAATGGCCGTGCTTTGTTTTGTTTTGGTTACAGGTTGACTGATAATGGTGCGGTTGTTTGTAAATTAGTTATAAAATTGCGCGACTTGAATTATAATAAAATAGTTAACTGACTAATGTTGGATACGAAGCCGTGTTATTATATTACGTTTCCTCCAAAATGCGTACTTATTTTTCACGTATAATACACACTACTTGCAGCGTCGGCGATGGAAGGTAACCGATTTGTTGATCAGGGCTGCCACTACTACTTCATCAGGTCATATGGTCACATCCTGTTGTTTTAAATGGTTGCCACGTGTCTGGCACGTGTTAAAAATATTGGTAGCATCGGCTGCCAAAACATGGAATTCTTACATGGGATAGACTATATATATATATATATATATATATATATATATATATATATATATATATACACACACACACACACACACACACACACACACCC
>PNEQ01081693.1:0-22792 GCA_003012365.1 Medauroidea extradentata | reverse complement strand
GACCCCTTTAGTGACGTCAAACGGTGATGCAATATGATGATCAGAGGTCTAAAAATAGACACCACCTCACTCGTGACTGTTGATAGTCACGTATTCGCCCTGGCGTCATCGGGGAATCACAATGACGTCTCTCGGGAGTTGCGACATAGATGAGAAAACCCATGACATCTCTGGTTGACTCACAGGGCTGACCACCCAGTATGATGTAATGTGCCTGCTGCCCGGCCAACACGCAACAATATATATATATATATATATATATATTTTTTTTTTTTTCTGTGTAGTAATTTTTAGAGACCTGAAAAAATTCTTCGGTTCGCTGCCCCTTCAAGAATACATGAGAAGTCCATGTCCGAAACTCTCCTCGTCCATCACCAAGGAAAAATGAGTTCTGAACCGTTTTGTGTAGCTTTTAAACGTGTGCTGAAGTTGACGTGATGATAGTTTCCAAAACTCGCCTTATTCAATAATAGAAACGCTTTGAAAATCTGCATTGGCCATGTCACAAATGGGCTCGCAAATCAGTTTTTCGCTATATAAGCATCAATGAATGCCTGTTTGTACCGTATGTGTTCCTGCATCAACAGATCACCGATCAGCCTGTATGAATCCGTAATTGTTATTGAAAACTAATTATTGTCCGTGACTTCGTACGCGTGTCATTCAATTTAATGCGATAATTTTCTGGGTTAGGCCCCTACCCCGTTCTGCCCGCCTACCCAGATTTGCATCCCTACCCTATATATGGATTTTTTCGTCAGATGACTTCGCGAGCGCTTGCACAACTCGCCAAAGTTTCATCACACTTGGATGAATAGAACAGGAACACACACACATAGAGAGAGAGAGAGAGAGAGAGAGAGAGAGAGAGAGAGAGAGAGAGAGAGAGAGAGTTGTCTTTCAAGTGTGTCGAAAGGTAAAGATCCGCTGTATAAAACCTGACGAAATTAAAAAATATCTGACTACTCTAAAATAACAGATATATGACTACCCTAGACTGAAGTAGAGAACACTTACTTGTGGTACGACCAGACGTTGCCTTAAGAAAACTCCTATCGATTGTATAATTACTATTTTAACACCTGGATAATTAATTTTGCTCCACACTGAGAGAAAAAATTGGTTGATTCAAACAAATATTTGTTTATATATGTGCAAACAACGATGTAGTGTTGTTTTAAACAAATATTTAGTTGACAACCGTTTTTTGTTAGATCAACAAAGCAGTCCTGTTATTTCATAATCTCATTTAATTAAAATAACTAAACCAAATGTTGAAACAATAATTCAACATTGTTAATTTAACAAAATCTGGCGTTCAACATAATATTTGTTTGAATCAACACTACATTGTTGGTTGCACATATACAAACAAATGTTTGGTTAACTCAACAAATCCTTTTTCTCAGTGCAGTTAAATACACCCGGAATAAAAAAAAATATTAACGTAGCCATAAGCTATAGGCGTTGACAAATATTACGAAGCCAGCCCGGCTAAAGTGAACCAAGCTAAAATCTAGTGATCGAGAGAATCTTGCCAGACGATGCCGTTTGTCGCCAGGTTTTCTCGGGGCTCTTCCGTTTTCCCCGCTCCTTCATTCCGGCGCTGTCCTATAACTCGTATCATTACGCTGTCAAGCATTTGCCAGAACTTCCTCGCTTGGCATATAGCGCAGGAGCATCCTGATCATATAGCCGAGGAAACCTTGTTAATTCCACCAGATCCTTCTCCAATTTATAGGGAATAGAAAATAACTCCAGCAGGTCACTTTTCGTAAACACCTCTGATAAGGAAAGGAAAATTTGGTGAATTCGATGAACTACATATTAGAATCCACTGTCCTATGTTTACTCAAGCCCCGTCTATTCGTTCATTTTCTGTAGTTCTAGTGAGTAGTGGCTAATGGACAAGTAATCGGGACTTGAGTGTACGCAGTACAGTAGGTTCTAAAATGAAGGCTATTTAACTCGCCAACATTAACTTTCCCTACATACTGATAACGTGACTTAACACAGATCCACAGTACAGTTTTCAAAATAAAACTTCGAAGGTGTAATATACAATATTATAGGCTATACATTTTTAAAATTTAAATTAAGATTGAAATGTCTAGTTTCCATTGCGTAACTAAGCCATTATTTATTATTTCTAATACATTCACGGTAGTTGTTTTTATTTAAATTCCTAAATGATAGCAGAATGAGAAAATAATATTGCACAGTTTTGTTAAATAATATATTTGACTATGTTGTCTATTTTTTTAATAAAAAATTATTCAGATTTGGGCAATTAGTTAAATAATGAGAATTTTCGTTATTCCATAATTAGCTGAAAGATTGGTGTATATATATATATATTTTTAAGAATTCATTAACGTAGTATACACTACTTTTAACACAACTGTGCAGACATCTGCTGTAATTTATTATTTAAATATTAATTAACGTAAAACAGTAGAAATTATGGATCAATGCCTTAAGTATTTAATGATTCTTGGAAGTACTATTTTGGCAGGACAGTAGTTTCATCGACAGTAACGCAAACTGTCAAGATAAGCGTTTCGTGTCTTCGTATACCGTGCACACGCGGCTGTTCAGTGCCTCACTCGCAGCGGCAGTGGGAGGGGTGGCGAGATGTTTAGGTGGAGGGGAGGGGGAGGGGTCACGACCCCGCGCTGCCAGAGACCAGTTCATCTCCCGCCTCTGGAGACATCAATCACAGCCTCCTCGCTGGAGTTAGCTACCCCCTTGTTTCCCGCCCCTATCTTCCCCTCCCCCTGACAACACTCTCATGACACCTGTTGAGTCCGTTGCTCCCCCTACATGATGAGTAGGTACATTTTTGCCCCAGTTTCCTTCAATACCTTAACTGCACATCTGCAGTTTTGCTACGTAGTCAGTGATTTGGTGTATTAACTCTCACATGTGTGTTGAGTTATATCCGCAAGTCACAGACGTGTATGGTCACAGTAACCTTATTCTGATTGGTGCAATCTAACGAGAGTCATCACTTCATAAAGACAAGCTGCCAATAACCACGAATCATAACTGCAGATGTGTGCGTAAGGCACTAAAACAAACTGGGGCAATTTTTTTTTTTGCGAAAATTGCAAGGCTCCCCTAATGACAAGGTTTTACCCCGCGCGTTGAATTTTTTTTTTTTTTTAAATTTTGATAAGAAAAGTGGGGAATTTGTGATTATAGCATGAATTATATTTACCCTGAGCTACAGTGCATTCATTGCTGTTGAACTATTAACTTACTATATTTAGCTCCATATCATTCGAACAAATTAAGAATGTAAACGTTAAATGTTTGGGACCGGCCCCATTAATTAAGGAAAGCTTTTAAGAGCCGAGCTGTGGCACTTAATCAACAAGTCCTCGATGAAAAATTAGTCGCTATCAGAGCGACATGGATGTCGTTATCAGGGCGTGTGCCTCGCAGGTCTATCAACGTGTAGCGAATCCAGGAGACGAGCAGTTGTAAACTGCGCTTGTGCTAAGAGGGCCTGATGTAGCCCGCCTGATAACATGAATTATGTTAATGGCGGCCCGCGGCTGATTTACGACATGTCAATAGCCGCGAGCAATCTGCTATAACTCGTGTGTTTCCCTCCTCTCTGCCGCCATATGGCAACACTGCAAATATTTGGAGGATCACTCACGTCTAATCCCTCTGCAGCGTTGCCACGTTACGACACGGTCGACGGCCTTCAGACGACTATGCACAGTGCCTGGTCATCTGTAACGTGGGTGCGTTGCAAGGTAAGCCGTATTTCGTGACGTCTGTACAAATTCATGAGCTGGCTGTCGGTAGAGCCCACGAATTTTGGTAAAAAGAATTCTGCAACAATTTGTTTCAATGCCTTACGTGCACACCTGCAGCCCTGCATCATGGTCAGTGATTGGCTGTTTATAATTCTCAACGTCTAGGGCTCTACCCGCAAATCACAGACGTGTGGTGTCGCAGTAACATTGTTCCTGTTGGCACAGTCAAACGAGCCACGCCTGTGCAATAATACATTCTGCTAATAACCATGCAGCACAACAGCAGAAATGCACATAAGTAATGGCGGCTCGAAGGTTGTAGGCAGGTAGGGCACAAGTTGCCAAGAACTGTACACACGCGTGAACGCGTCACTGTATACAAATGGCCCCGAAATATCTACTGGCTACAGAGGGGAAAAAATGATTATGGTAGCTACAAAATATTTTGTGGGTATTAACTTACAATTTTTTGTTGGCACCATTAAAACAGTTTAGCCAACACAAAATCATTTTGTGGTTACTACAAAATAATTTTGCAGGGAAGACTTCCTGCAAAATGTTTCTTTCAGTGTACTTATTGTGTTATGAGCAGTCGGTAATAAGCGGCACCTACGTACTAGTGGCTGCAGCGTCAACTAGCGCACAACACTATTCAGTTCTCTGCAATTTGTGCCCTCCCTGGCAACAACCCTAGAGCCACCACTGGACCGCAGAATATTTAGAAATACAGAAGTGAAACAGCTGGTAGGCCAGCGAACTCAGTCACACACGCCAGCAAAATGGCTTCCGTGGCCAGCAACATGGCGGAAACACCTACCGCCAATCAGCGAGATGCAGCTGCTCTGGTAACCGACAGTTAGGTCAATAGGTAGAGGTACGTAAATTTTGCAGTTACATTCCAGGTCAGGTTGAACGCCAATTATGCATGTAAACTTCATTGTCATGTCTGTGACTTGCTGGCGGCTGTTACGAAACGCGTTTGACTACGGCAAGCCAGTAGTAAATAAGGAAATAATGCGAAGTGCTATCGCTTGCTACCTGCTTGTACGGTTATAAGCCAACAGATAGTCGATTGTGGCCAATGGGCGTATAGGACTGGCAAGTCTAGGCTGCTGCCAGATGAATCCGCGAAATTGACATACCTCTATCAATAGGAAACCTGCAGTAACATGCAGGAGCCAAACAGACAGGAAGTCAACAGTCTGGGGCAGCCAATAAGCGGAGAACTTCGCCCGTATCAAATGAGCCGTCACGCCATTTCACGTCTGTATTACTATTTAGTCTGTGACTGCATCATGTGAACAATCTGGTATAGAATTCTTTCCATCAAAAATCGTGGACTGTGAGCCACAAGTATGTTGCCACTTCTAGTAGGCCATTCTAGAATATGACAGACTTCGCGAAGAACATCCTACCTTGCAACATACCCATGCCACGCCACTGCTGGCCATAGCCGTCTATTCCACAATACGGCGACCTTGGGTATGGCAACCCTGGTAGGAAGGATTAGTCTATTAACTATTTGCAAGCACGACAACGTTTTCTCGAAAGATGTTTGCATATGCTTGTTTCAGCGCCTTACGTGGGCATCTGCAGCTCTGATCCGTATGCAGAGGTGTTGCGTATTTGACTGAGCCAACAGGAACAAGGTTACTGCGACACCACACGACTGTGATTTGCGGGTCGAACCATGGCCGTCTTTAGTAGAAGGCAACCCTGCCAGGAAAGGTCATTTTGACACTTCTTTTGCCTCACCAACGGCTGTGGCTTCCCCTGATCCGCCTTAATGTAGGGCACAATTGCCACATTGCCTGTGGAGAGCTAAAATAAGTGTTAAAATGACCCTTCCTGGCAGGGTTGCCAGATCTAAGGCCGCGGCCTTCTACTAAAGACGGTTATGCTAGAACCCCGAGAAACTGACAGTTACAAACAGCCAATCACTGACCACGAAGCAGAGCCTCATATGTGCACATAAGGCATTGAAACAAACTGTTGCTGATTTTTTTTCGCGAAAAACCGTGGCCTATAACTAGAGATGACGGTACAGGGCGAAAATATTTTGTGCCAACATACCCTTGAAAACGCTGTAGTCAACTGCAACACACGTGACTAAGGACCCCGGTTTTTTTGCGAAAAGAATTTTGCCTCACTTTGTTTCTTTGTCTTACGTGCACGTCTGCAGTTCAGCTTCGTGGTCAGTGATTGGATATGTTAACTCTCTCGAGCCTTGGTATTCTACCGGCAAATCACATATGTGTGTTGTTGTAGGAAAGTTGTTGTAATTGGCTAAGACAAATTGTACACGTCACTTTATAAAGCCACGCTGCCAATAACCATGAAGCAGAATCGCAGATGTGAACGTACGGCACTGAAACAGAGTGGGGCAAGATTATTTTCGCGAAAAACAGGGTCCCTACACATGACTGGGCAATGGACGTCTGACACAGCTGTCTGCAGACCAATAACAGGCATAAAATATGACAATAGCGGGATTCTGACTGGTTCAGTCAAATAGGATAACAGTTTCACGTACAAGAGAAAGCGTGCATTGAAACCCAGAAAACATCCAAGTTTTACCGCGATAACACATCATCGCTTTTCATAACACATCTGAAGAAGTTAGTACAGAAATATTTAGGGACCGGTAGTTTTCGCGACAAGATTTTTGCACCAACTTGACGTTTTAACTATCAGCATAGTGAAGACATTTACGCTGTCTAAACCCCACGAAGAAGAGTTTTAGATTTGCGCGTAAGGCGTTGAAATAAGTTGGTACGAAATACTTTTTCACCAAAAGTCAGTGCCTCTAATTCATTCTCTGAAAGAAACAGAAAAATAAAAAACACCCAATGATTAGGGACTGAAAAATTTCGCTAATTCAGTTATCTGCAGGCTAGACTCCATTGTACTATATATACTCAAGCCTCGTCTATTAGTTCATTGTCTGTTGTTCCACTGAGTAGCAGCTAGTTGACTAATAGTATGCATAGGAAAGTTGATTCTTACATGCAGGCCACTGAATTCGCGAAATTTTCCTGTCCCTACACTAAAAAAAAACTTCCTAAAATGTTTAGGTAGTTATTAACCTAAACGCAGTATAGAACAGTTACCATACTTCCGTCTTGTAAATATGCAAACTTTTACACTTGTTACAATATAAGAATGGTTACATAAGTATACATTCGACTGTATTCTAAATAAGTTTAGGAGTACTACCATGGATGTCTGGGAAACTATTTTACCATACCTACTTTCTTAGCGCTCCTATACACACGTGTGGCAAATTTACGAATTATTTTTTAGAGAGTAACTATGAAGTAAAAGGGACAAAAGTTTTAAAACTCTCGCCTTGAAAATGGCTTGAATTCAAAGTACGAATACGCTTTAATTTTCTGTGTTGCCATCACCGCTTAGCAACACGTGAAAAACATCCACGGATAGCGGCATGTCAATTTTGCTTACGAGCGAGTTCGTTGCGTCTCTGTCGTTAAGGAAGATGGGACAATGTTTTCAGCCGGAGCTGTACTGCCGCACAGATGATACGACACGCTCTGTTTTCTCCGCACGGCTGTTACGTCACCAGACATTACTTCCACGTTACCGTAGTGAAGACTCAGGTAAGCACGATACTTTGCAGCATTTCGTCCGGCTAGCTTCTAACGACAGTCGCCCGCCCTGTTTCCTTGGAGACTGACGTGAACACTCAACACACTCTTCTAAGATATCTTCCTCTAAAGTAAGAGTTTGTATGTATGTATGTAAGTGTACCAGGTAGTATGAGCAGAAATATTTCGGTGGATGATAGATGATTAGAGGTACGTAAATTTTGTAGATACATTCCAGGTCAGGTTGAACGCCAATTATGTATACTTCATTGTCATGTCTGTGACTTGCTGGCTGCTGTTACGAAACGCGTTTGACTACTGCAATCCAGTAGTAAATAAGGAAATAATGCGAAGTTCTATCGCTTGCTACCTGCTTGTACGGTTATAAGCCAATATACAGTCGATTGTGGCCAGTGGGTGTATAGGACTGACAAGTCTAGGCTGCTGCCAGATGAATCCGCGAAATTGATGTACCTCTATAAATGATGTCTGTAAGAATATTTTCATATAGTGAACATCATACAGATAATTCAGCCCTTGTGTTACTTATAACTTGGAAGAATTCGCGTCTTACTTTGGCCCCAAGCTAGAATTCTAGCAACTGTAAGTTCGTGCTTCTTTCGCAATTGGCCTGTGACTTATTTGACACCTCCTGGTAGTAGCTTAGCCAATAGTACAGAAGCAAGTAAATGCAGGCTCATATCACTGCGTCATCGAGCAGCCAGTGAGCAGATAATGTCTGCTTGAATACACACATGTTCTTGGAGGCTAATCTACACGGCAGGGAACACGCGAATTTTCCCCATCACTGCTTATAACTAGAGACGGGACAAATCTGCGGGTTCACAGACCTATAGGCTAGCCTCCAAGAACATGTGTGTATTCAAGCAGACATCAGCTGTTTATTATCTGCTTGCTGATAAACAGTGAAATGGGTCTTCATTTTTGTTACGTTTTTGTTGTTGGTTCAGCGACTTCCAGGAACTGTCATATGAGCCGAGGGCCAATTGCGACAACACGTACTTACAGTAGTTGGAATTATAGCTTGTTCTAAAAAAAAAACGCGAATTTTTCAGGTCCCTACTTATACGTATGATTTTTTAATTTTGTGGTGCGAGTCCCATTATAGTTTTAAGGGATTGCTACGGAATTTCCCAGCAATTTAAAAACGACCGCTGCTAATTATTCTAGGTTGAGATTAATTAAAGAATAACACTATGCTTCATGAGATTGTCTATTTTTGGCAGTCCTATAATAAGGATGATGTTCCGACATAATGTTCACTGAACCAAAACACGCCATCAACCACTATCATATCTTCGAGGACACCATGTACTGTACGTCTGTGTTGGTCTCTGTTCAGGTACTGGCCAGATAAACTCTCTCGCAAGCATCTCTCCTACAGGCAAATCAAATGGGTCCGGAACTTCCAAACAGAAGTCATTGTATATTATTCACGACTTAGCATCCCTTCCCAGAACTATAGATTCAACGATCCGCTATGCGTTACCCTTTAGGCGCTCGCGTAATTTTTAATGTTTCATATTGTGTTACAGTTTTATGAAATAAGGAAATTTGAATGGTCACTAATTATTAACATCTCACTGTTTCTTCAAATTATTTGCTGTTGTTTAAAACGATTACTATGAATTCCTAGTTTCATTGAGACTACATCTTCTGTTACAAGATAACGCCAATAAGCCGTTCTGCAAGTTTTCATTTGAACATAAGAGAACATTTTTGGGACCTCGGCAACGTCGTGTTGTTAAAGAGTAGAAAAAGTGTCATTTATTATTCGTGTCACACTGATAGGTATATAAATTCAAAGAACACGTCTTACTTCAATAAATTTTTACAGGAAACTAACAATTTAATAAGAAATATTTCTTAAACAATTCACTTTTCTAAAAGTGTGGCCTAAGTGATCTTTAGAAACGCTTATTTTTTGTGAAAATATTTCTGAACCAATTAGTCTCAGTTCCTCGTATGCATATATGCAGTTCTGCTTCGTGGTCAGTGATTGGCTTTTTTCAACTATTATACGACTTAACGTTTTACTGAAAATATCAGATGTGTGGTATCACATGAAGGAACTTTAATCTGATTGGTACAGTCCAATGAGAAATGTCTTTCCACACTGCGGATATCAATGAAGCAAAACTGCAGAGGTGTAGGGACCTACGTAAGGCATTGAAACATGTTAGTTCAGGAATCTTCCTGCGCAATCAGGGTTTTATAATTATTGTACTGTACAACTTTGCTCCTGTATTTTATTGTGTTTATAACTGCCACTTGCTGTCTTGTGCTGCCAGAGTAATGCAAGTCGCCTGAATGATACAGTCAGCTAAATTTGTGTCTAGAAATTGTATGTAAAACACAGCTGTTCTTGGTTCAAACAAGGGAAGGTTTTGGCAAAGACTATATAGTAAAACAGACGTGAAATGTCGTATCGGCTCGTTTGATGCGGGCTAACTTTGTCGCTTATTGGTTGACCGTGTATTTTTTTGTTTTGCCCCTGCATGCAGGACCGCGTCTAATAGGGAGGGGGCAAGACGGGCATGTGCCTCGGGCCTTACAGTCTACGGGGCCTCACTTTTGAATTAAAAAAAAATATTAGTAATAGAAATGAACTGGCGTTTTATTATATGTGTCTCAACAATACGAAATATTCATTTAGTTTTGTGTAAGAACTGCATTTTAGTAACTTATATTATTTTTACTTTGCTCGCACAAACACACACACACGCACACACACACACACACACACACACACACACATATATATATATATATATATATATATATATATATATATATATATATATATATATATATATATATATATAATATTTCTATGTGAACTGAATACAACTTTACTGTGGTAGGTCTACTTGTATTTGTAATGTTTAGACTATAATAGTGACTACATGTCAATACAAATATAAATATGACATGCCTCAAAAATTATAACTACATCTAAAGAGGGCAAACCTACTATGGGGTGGGAAGAGGGCTCTGATTTATGTTACCTCAGACCTTACATTCTCATAAAATGGCCCTGCCTGCACGTTACGGCAGGTTAACTGTTAGCCTGGCTGTCGGAGAGCCTTGCTCTGATTGGTGGTAGGTGTTTCCGCCATGTTGCTGGCCAGCGAAGCCATTTTGCTGGCGTGAGTTTGTCCATCCTATCTGCTATTTCACTTCTGTATTCCCAAATATTCTGTGATTTTTGTTCGAAAGTAATTTAGCGCCACCTGCCTGTAATTTTTTGTGAGTTTCCAAACGAATACACGGCACTGGCTGTCGATGGCCAGGCGGTAAATGTTTCTATAAATAGATATGTGTTAAATCCGCGTTATTATTTGGGAACAAACTAGACTTTATTGACCTGTACATCCGTGAACACAATCTCTTATGTCACTGATCACTGGCCCTAATGTGATGTCGTCATTGTTTTTAACTGTTTACAAGCGGTCGTTAATTTTATTTTTTTCCCGTAATCGTTCCCTTCTGCTAGCCTCGACATTATGAATGTTAATGGAAGACGTCAATGGAGCGAACAACGCAGTCTGCATGTAAGTTTTCAGTTTAAAAATATAACGAAATTTGCCGTTGTCTCTTGATAAAGCGTTGATTGTTAGTGTAATACCTTGGAGAAAATCCCGCCCTTTTCAGCCTATGTTCCAGAAATTTAAAATATTTAACGGGAAAAAGGTTTCGAAAACGTAAATGTCACATTTTGAGCTAAAAATTAAAAAAAAAAATCGTGCTCAATTAGTTTGTATATTTATTTGAAATCCGCCGTTCCCTTCCATAATACACGTGTACCAACCGTCACTTTGTAAATTAAGTATTTTTATGGCTGTCGGAAAATGTGCAAGTGCTAGGGAATTTATATTAAAAACGGTTATAATTTTATAAATACCCTTCGTCTCTTTGAGTGGCCTAAGTCACTTTAACCAGAAACATATCAACCGTAATCCGTCAAAGTTGCGAGCATATTTGTGAACAATTAAATAACTAATACTGGAAAAGGGCAAAGCTTTATGTGTACAATAACGTTCGTTCTTGTCTGTAATTAGGTGTTAATATATCCCTACTTAAGCTGATAGTTAAAAAAAATGTCTTTTAGATCCACAACTTTTTCCTGTGGTAGTCAAAAGTGTTTTCTGCAGCAAAGATAAATATCGTGTAGTTGGTAGTAGTTTTAGATCTTATTGCAGCTAATACAGGACGTATTGTTCGACACACTGAAAACACACGGAAACACAAGTAGACCGACATCACGCGCGCCAGTGTAAACGAACAGCTACTTGACTCTGCCCATGAGGGGAAAAATAACGGTTAATATCCCGGAACACTTTTAATTTCCCCGTCAAACTCAAGCGTGGCGCTTGGGACTCTCGCACATTGTTGATGTTCCACAGAGTTTCTCTGGACATTTTATAGTCAACCAGTTTGTGCAACGTACACAGTGTAAACGTATTATCTATAGAAAAGGAAATATTTCTTTAATGGGTATTTAGTTTGCGATGAGAAGTCTTGCTTTATGGCGAAAAAAAATCTTTGAAAATATTATCGTCAACGTTAAAATATATATATTTTTAGAACATTTTATATGAAAATTTTTTCTTTACAAAAAAAATCGGCAATAAAATTGTCCTCCGCCTACCAAACACTTCATGTGCGTTGTAATGCACAGGTAAATACATTTTCTTAAAACTAAACTATCCCATATCAGTCAGTTGTACCATTGTACGAAAAAAACACACTTCAGACAAGTACGAATGTCATTGTTAAGACATCATGCTAATTAACAATACTGTGTCTAACCTCCCAAACAAAGTTAAAAACGGTACTTTCAAACTGCCGTACTTAAAAATGTACTAACCGGGTTTACGTGAAACTCAGATACAAACGTGCATTGAACTTTGCCACATACTTTCCACTAATAAAATTATATGGTCACCACTTTTAAGTTGCGTAGCAAAAACGAATGAGCGAGAATCTTACATGCTAGTTGAGTGTTTGGCACGTTGTGACGATACGGCATTTGATGCTCGCTTCAAGATCGCCCTTATAGCTGAGCCTCTGATGCACAGACAGAAGGTGCCTTTAAAAGTAACTTTAACTTGATCATATGCATTACTTCAGAACCATTTAAATAACACCACAGGTTTTGGTCAAATTATTTTCACAGTTTTCCTTTCCTGTGATTTTATATTTGCACTTGTTAGTGTTTAAATAAAAAATTTTACTTTCCGCAACAAAATGTATTGATGTGCAAAGAAAATGTTGTAGAGTGTGCTACTGAAGACAGAAGAACCCGACATGGATTTGAACGACTGGCGCCGGTTATCACACAAATTGTGCACAATCGTAGTAGAATTACTACATCTTAAGAGGCTTCATTAACTCTGGTGCAGAAATGAATAATTTTCGTGTTATAGCTGAGTTGTCAGATGAGTTCCTTAAAATGTTATTTTATAGAAACATCACATTTTACGATTCTTTGCTTATTTTTCTACTTATGTGTCCTTAGGACTTCTCTGGTTTTCATTCAATTTTGAGATATCATTATTACCTCAAATTTCAAATATCCAAGTTCCTTTAACATTTACATGTAAGTAGTCCGTTTGTTACGTGCGTAATTGAAGGTAACGCTTTTGGTTAAGTTCATATTGTAGTGTTTCAAAATGTATAGTCTATATGTAAAGCCTTGAAACAGGAAGAAATTAATAAAAACTTTTCAAGACGAACAACGCGGCCTCTTAACGAGATTCGGTGCATGGAAAACCCGGTAAATTGTTAAACTGCACATAGTGCCTTTTAGAGTGGCCAGTGTGGTTACCTTCTTGAAGTTACGGGTTGTGACAGCTAAACTGTTAGTTGCAACTGAATTTATGAGGAGTTTGTGACGACACACTTCTATAATGCTGGTTAGGGAGTACGTGTTTTATGTCATATAATAACTGAGGAAGAGAATCAAAAGAACAGCTTAACTTAAGAGGCACCGTCACTTCTTTGTTAATAATATTCATTTTCGTTAAGTAAATGAAGGATGTGACCAATAACCAGCCAAGCCTCTTACTAGTAGGTGCGTATTATTGGATTAAATCGGTTTTGGGAGTTATTTAGTGTTTAATATTTAGTAAGAGAAAATTATTATTTCAAAATTTAAATTAATTTAATTATTTCATAGTTACACTTCAATTTTTCGAATTCAATGTATGTATTGAAAGGTAAAATAATTAGCTACGTCCCTATTGAAGTATGTCCAATGAAATCTTGCCAAATTTTTAATCAAGAAGGAATTGAGAAAACGTCATAGTAATAAGTAACACAGGCTCTTAACAACTTATATTACCCATTTGACCAGTGTTTAACAATGTTCTGTATCAAAAATTTAGTTTCAATTTAAATTGTTATTTTACTCCAGGCAATTACTGATTAGTCAAATGAGTAGTATAAGTACTTCAAGTTATTAAGTAAAGCTTATACTGTATGTTAATTCGCTTCCTCACATAATATATCACATAAAACACATGTTCACAAGCCGGCGTTCTATAGTGTGAGTGAACTTCTAAAATCCTCACAAATACCCTCATAAATGCAGTTGCATCTACCAATGTTGTCAGGACACGTTATGCAGGTAACTACAGTGGTCACCATAAAAAGCCCCATGTATAGTTTAACAAGTTTTCTGTTTTCCATGCACCAATGCCCTTGAAGTAAATATGAGATAAAGGGAGCTTGACAAATGTTCGTTTTAAAATTATTTATGTTGGCACAGCTTATATTGGAACACTTATATAGTCGGCTGAAATCAAGCCGTAATTTGTACACAACTCTAAAATTTCTGGAACAACAAGCAAACTGTTAAAAGTTGAGATGTTATTAGTGAATATCAAGAACGTATCTTTGAAAGTGGACATGAAACTAGCAAAACATATTTCCGTTGATAGTTATAACAATAGCAGGCATATATACATACCTTGGCGAAAATATTGTTGTCTGGCTAGCCTAATGATATGAAGCTTTTAGAACATTTATTTATAAAACACTTTGGTATGTGGAAATCGTTTTTGAACCAATATAATATGTTCAAGAGTTGTCACTGTGATATTCAGAATTTATTGAATCATTGTGGATACAAGCCATTGTAGTGCTATATCGTCTGAGTGAAACAATATAAACACTAAAGGAAAAACAAACCGAACTTATTACTTGCAACGATATGAACTGTTTCCCTGAAGTCACTGGAGTAATGTTTGAACACTCTTCATAAGACACAGTAGTATCTTAAATACTCTATTTATTAATTTTTTTTCGTAATTACTATGAGATACCAGTCATAACACATACAACACGTACAGAAATGTTGGCTGCACTGGTAATGAACACGTGACGCCACAATCATGAAATATTCATTCGCCTACTACGCAGAAGCAATTGGGTCGCTTGACAGGGGTGGAACTTATCGCTTGGTGGTTCAATTAAGATGGCCGCCTACACGAAGTTATTTTAGGTAACCGAGGCACCGTGGCGTGGGAACACTAGGGATGGAATTGTCACGTGGGTCGAACCCCTCGTAGTCTCTACACGCAGGGCTCGTTACTGTATTGTGTGTCAAATGTCACTGTTTGATCTTTCAGCCGTGACGCAGTCATTTATTAATGTAATAATATACGTATATGTATGCAGAACAACCTTGTGTACTGGATTAATGTAGTTCTGCAAGTTAAAACGTGCAGAAGATATGTTAAAATACTCTTCTAACTAATTTTACTACTCGTTTAATTAGTTTATATATGTTATGCCAAATTAATAATCTAACTACAAATATACACACCTGATAAATAAGTAGAGCAAAAAAATTTCCAGTAAAGATTTTGAATTTACTGTCTGGTAGATAAAAAAAATTGCTCGAGAGTACTGCTGCAAGTTTCTACCACAGAATAGTTACGAATACAGAAGTGAAAAAGTCGGTAGGACAGCAAACTGAGTGACACACGCCAACAAAATGGCCTTCCTGGACAGCAACATGGCGAAGAAGCCTACGGCCAATCAGCGTAAGGCGGCTGCCCTACTAACCGGCAGCCAGGCCAATAGGAAACCTGCAGGAACCAAGCAGACACCACGGGGCTGGTACCGACAGCCTCTGGCAGCGAAGTTCGTCTGTATTAAGTAATCCTCCTCGTTATTTCGCGTCTGTATTACTAGAGCCCGGTAGTTTTCGCGAAAAGATGTTTGCAGCACTTTGTTTCAGTGTCTTACGTGTACACCTGTAGCTCAACTTCATGATTATTGGCAGAGTGTTTTTGTGTAGAGTCGTTATTCATTTGACTGTGCCAATCAGTACATGGATAACTGATATGCAACACGTCTGTGATTTGCAGGTTTAACTACCACACGCTGGTTGTTAAGGCATCCAATCACTGACCACAAAGCAGAGATGCAAGTGTGCACGTAAGGCACTGAAACAAAGTGCTGCAAAAATCTTTTCGCGAAAACTACTGGGCCTTATGTATTACTTATTTAGTCTGTGCTTCTGCTTCAAACTTTCACAATAACTGCGCTACACATTTCTGTAGAATTTTCCTCGACTTCTACTACATGTCATCTACCGGAGCAGTGCTCAAAGCTGCATGTGTTCACCGGATTTTCGGATGAGGGAAACGTGCCGGACGATGCCGCTTTCGGCAGGTTTTCTTGGGAATATCCCGTTCCCCTGCCCCTTCATTCTGGCGTTGCTCCATGCTCACATCATGTCGCCCCTCATAAGCGCCAAAGACCTAGATGTTAAGTGCTGACCGAAATATCTTCACTTCTCCCAGGTAACTGCTATTGCAATGCTACACGCAAATGTTAAGGGCATTCAAGTCGGGGAAAATTACAATTTTATATTTGTATGAAATATTGTTGGTTTTACATACGTTACTTCAGAGTATATTTTCCTCTTACAAAAAAAATTGAATGTAGCCAGTTTTCCCATAACGTTTTTTCAAAGTGAAAATTTGCAGGTTTTCACTTCATACAAATCTTGAAATCCAATAAACATAATGAAATGAAATAATTAACATAGTAACAACATGTCTCTCACTACTGCATGAGGTATGTACAAACCTACTACAAAAATGTTTGTATTAAATACAATTCTAAAAGTTGCTAATTTTTGCTATATTTAGCAAGTTTTTTTTAAAGTACAAACACAATTTATAATGGGTTTATATATGCTCCACGCTGTAGAATGTGACATGTAGTTTTGACGTGATTTTTTCCAGTACGTTATGTTTATTGGTTTTCAAGTTTTGTATGACGGAAAAAATTAGCAAATTTTGACTTCGAAATGCCATTGTGGGAAAACTGGCTAGACTATATATATATATATATATATATATATATATATATATATATATATATATATATATATATATATACATTCGTAACAGGAAAATGTTCTCTCAAGTAACGTCTACAAAACTGACCCTATTTCATACAAATATAAAATTACGTATTACTTTTCCCTACTGGAACGGCCTCAACTGAGTGTGATAAGAGCCCTACGCGACCCGCTAACCACGTCGGTAGCGCTGGTTGCCTGACTCTCAGGCGTATGCGCTTTTTAAATCCACCCCACAGGTTGACCGATGGTGAAATACTGTTAGCTATTAACTTAGCAGCGGGTTTTTCGTAGCTTCGCACGACAACGGGAGTGTCTCCGATAAAAATTAAATCCCACGGCAACCCCCGGAGGAAACGAACGAACGCGATATCATAGGCTATTATTAAACCACACAGTTTTATTTGGCGTAACCGAACGGACGATATAAATTTCCGTTACATATCTTCCCGACGAGGCATGCGCGGAATAGAGTACTGGCTGTTCCATTACGGTTCATGCCCACATGTGTAATGAAGAAGCTACATTTCAGAGGAACCCCATGAATTGATGTACTGACGCAGGAAAAGTTCGGCATGTATTCGCTCGTTCATTTGCTATGAATGACTGTATGCGGAGTTAATCTGAAGGTACGATCTCAGTTGTACGATCATTTACAACGAATGGATCAAGAAATACGGCCATTGATGATTAGGAACAGTCGACTCTTGATGGAAGATGGAGAGGTTTTACTCTATGAAATAGACCGCCTTCCGTTACTGCTACCAAGCATTTAAGAAACCGATGGTTTGCAAATATTCGTCAGCAGAAAGGGAACAATTGTCAGTAGGAATCCATGATTTTCGCGAAAATATTTCTGTACCAACATTTTCCAATGTCTTACATGCACATTTGCAGTTTCGCTTCATTGTTATAGCCGGCGTGTCTTTTTTGAAAGACGTACCAATCAGAATAACGTTGTTGCGATTACACACGTTTGTGATTTGCAGTAAAACGTTAAGCAACTAAATAGTTAGAAACAGCCAATCAAAGACCATGAAACACACCTACAGATATGCACACGAGAGATTAAGGAACTGATGCATACATATTTTTACTAAAAACAAGGATTTAATTTCATAAGTGATATTAGTATTTTAATTGGGCGTTCCACGTTATCTCTATTTGCTCTGAAGTAGTTTACTTCAGCAGATTAAACAGTTTTTAGTAAAGATAAATTTTAAAAAATAGTAGGCTATACAAAATTTTGACTTTGGCATATAGTCACTAAGGCAAATAAAGGACTTTGTTACCTGTATAAAAAAGTCATTATTATAAGCATGCAAAATTCGCCTTATTTCTTGTTGGCAAGCTACACTTCAATTCCCTGTATACAGCTGAGAACATTTTGTGAGTTCTTTGGTGACGATCCTTTATGAAGACAGTTACGTGTGTAAGCTCTTTACAGGATATTGTTCACTATACCGTTGCAATTTTAACTATTAGTTAGACGCGATTTCTGAATTTAGCCAATTGTTGGCTAATAAGAGACGTTGAAAGAACATAACAGCTTGCAGCGTACTCTGCTTAAGAAAATAACGGTAATCTAGCTCATCCCTAGTTATTCCAGATAATAAGTCCTACACTAACATAGCCTCATCGAAGATCGTTTCGCTGTTACGTTGTTAACTTTTTAATCCCTTGATGTACAAAAATCGTAACACTTCTTTTTCCACTTGCAAAGGATGAGTTTCTTGCGCGCTATTTGTATTTCATCAGACAAATAAAAACAACCTTATGAAAAAAAAACAGCCTGACAAAATAAAAACCACACTGACATGGGGTTAAATTAACCTATACGAACCTGAAATTATTTAGTTGGGATCGGAAGGCACTGATTGGAATGAGAAACCGTGCGTTGAATAGCGTCGTTTCCTAAATGTGATGATATACGAGGATTTAGGAGAAGTTTCCAGGAATACAGACACCAGTTGAATGCCTTGCACATAGAGGCTACGAGGCAAGAGGTGAACTAGCAAGAGTCGCCTTTACAGACCGCGGCTGATCGCGGTCGTTGAAGTCCAACGTCACGCAAATGACATCTGTAACAGCGTGTTATTATTGCATGTGCCAAAAGCCAAAGGATGGAACTACTAGTGTCAGGATGAATTTATCTCAATTGCCTTCAAGAGAATGAGAAGCAATTCCCTAAAAATGTTATTTATTGCCATTTTCACAAATTTGTCTCTCTAATGACATACGAGAGGACTAAAATAAAAAGTGGCGTCTACAGGTAATACTTTTTTACACTTCCTGGAAACAAGTTATGTTCCCAGAATAGTTGTTTACAAACATATGTGTATACACGCAAACATTTATTTTACAGAAAACATCTTGCTAGCCACACATTTGATAATTTTAATTGTTTTAGTAATTTTCATATTTGTACGATATATGATTTGTTTTATAGGCACATGTTGCTATTATTTTTTTACTGTAACAAAAATGTTTTAGCTTTCATAGTTTTTGTATTATACCATATTATAGTCAACATTTGAATAAAAAGGTTTTATGCAAGAAAGGAAAACCAACTTACTTACCGAAATGAAAAGATTCACACTGAAGAACAGTGTCACAAACTATGGAAAGACATGCTTATACACTGCACTGACTTTTCTGTATTTAAAAAAAATGAATTTAAAGTAAAAAAAATGCAATTTTTTAAAATTTCGTTACAACACAAAAAACTAATCAATGACACTGTTTTTCAGCGTAATTATTATTTTTTTTTTTCATTTCGGCAGGTTGGTTGGTTTTCCTTTCTTGCATAAAACCGATTTACGCGAATTGTGACTGTAATATGCTGTAATACAAGAACTATGAAAGCTAAAAAAAATTTCATTACAGTAGAAATAGTCTTAAAGTAGTCTATAAAATAAACCACCTAACGTATCAACATAAAAATATTAAAACAATGAAATGTGTCGGTGAACTCCCCTCTTAAGGACGTTGTCTAACTCAAAACAGCAACATGAGCAAGAATGGGTATTTATATGTTATATTCGAGGGTACACTGTCATATTTCATGATATCACTTTAACACGAAAACCTTTTCGGCGTTGGGAAGAGGAGAATATATCTACAGAAATAAAAATGTGGTGGAAAAAATATGAGCACGTGTTTTCGATTATTTTAAATTAAAGTTCTTATATGCTCACAGTTTTCAATGTATTAGTAAACCAGCTATACAGAGCAGTGCGAGCTGTATTAAGAAGATGACCAAAACATCAGTGATGTCGTGTGTACATTCGACAGGTACTAAGCCACATGTAATATAATTTAGTATATAAATCCTCGCAAGGCTTCGTAGTAGACAGGGCCCTTAAGAGCAGGCGCTTGATGCCGTGTTTGAGGGGCGTAAACAGGGGAGCAATAAAGACTAGGCTGGCTCGTGCGTCAACAACAGTATCGCCTTTATCCGCTGGGAGGGTTGGCGAGGGGGGGGGGGCGAAAACAACGTGTAATATTTTTGGCTTTGACTTTTTCCTGTGGGACTTTAATTGGTGGCTTTACGAAAAGTGCAGTATTTACGTACTATAGTCCGGCGCATGCTTTTCTATTATTTTTTTTTTTTTTACAATTTCGGTTGGTATTTTTACGTGTCAGCAGTCTGAAAAAAAATGTGTTTAGTCATTCTGAGGCGGCTGGAAACCGTGTTTATATGGATGATATCTAGAAACAAAAATACAGAAGCATAGATTTAAACGTATTTTTTTTTCGTAGATAAAGATAGAGAACGTGCGTTTAGCAGTATATCTTTAAATAACTTTCTCCTAACACGATGAAACATAGTTCATGCGGCAGCTGTATAGGGCTCTCAAAGTGTTAAGATATAAATATTATTTATTGTCGAGTAGCATTACATTTCCAAACCTGCACTCACAGACGTTTCCTAACCACAATGATACTGGCTATTGTCTCGGAAGTCAGTCACGTGGCTAGCCGGACTTCGCCGACTGGGAAGTGAAGTTTGTAACGTCCGATAATCTCCCCTTTAGACCGTCACTACCCAGTCCTTGGCCGGAGACAATGATAGCGCCTTGTAGTCGCCGCCACAAATACGCTCTACTGCTCGGCGGGTTGCCTGTACTTAGGCGTCCGGTTCATTATAGCACCAATGGAAGATATAATTTTCTTGTATTTTCAAGTTTCAAGCCATGACATTCATTTAAGTTGTATTATCAAAATTGATAAACTGCTTGACATAAATAATAATGGAATCTTTCATAAATTTGTCATGTAGATTTATTGTTAGGGATTTTCTAGAATGATTCCAAGTCCAATATTTGATGAACTTATAACACTAATATTATCTCCTAAATTCATCACAAATATGTTCTATGCCTCAAAAGTGCCACATTTACCAAAATGTTTAAAACAGTAGTTATTGCAGAAAATCGATAAATAAAATTTAGCATCTAGGCTCCGCTTAAGAGGGAGTGTTTGATATATTTATTGTTATTTTAGTTTTGAGCCATAACATTTATTCACATTGAACTGTAAAAAAATGTCTCTTCGACAAAACATAGAATTTAATTACTCTTGGTAAACTGCTTGATGTGAATAATAATGGAATATTTCATTAATTCGCCATGCAGAATCATTGCAAGAGAATTCTTGAAAGTTTATCCATAATTCTCTAGCAATAGTTCTGCATGACAAATTAATGGAAGATTCCATTATTATTCACGTAAAGCAGTTTACTAAGAATATATTCTACGTTTTCTCAAAGAGAACATTTTAATAACTATATTTGAAAATTGTTATGGCTCAAAACTGAAAATACAGTAAAATTGAGTAACACTCCCCTTTAAGAGGGCCGCCTACCCAAGCTGTCGAACGGCAGAGCTTTGACAGTTACCTGAGTATCCTAAAACAGTTAATCGCACATTAGTGACGTCTGCACTTAAAGAACGTTATACTGTGCACACCCGTATCTACTCACCCAAATATATATTCTAGCGACCGAAAATTTGTTATTCATCCCGTTAGGTATGAAACTCTTAGTGAAGAAAATTCAAGATGTACAGGGGTGTACAATACACATTTACCTATAATATTACGTCATAAAATGACGGTTCGCCGCTGGAAGTCTCATACAGGTGCGTTGACGGCGAGAAGACTTGCGCCTAGAAGCTAGAGAGAGACGCGATACGCGTGCTGTATCGTCCTTATCGCTTCCGCACTTTTAGGCCTCGATCGCCCAAAATATATTTACCCAGACGGTCGCCTCAAGGGCGCGGTCTACCGCAATTTTCAATAACATTTTTTTTATTTCTTATTTGTACCAGATATATTTTTTCTTATTTTAGACACAAAATGTGACTAAATTTGGCTCTAATGAAATTTTTTTACATCTCATAGTTTTCGCGTAATGGCTTGTTAAAGTCGTATTTTGCATGTTTCCGTTTTAAGGACTTCACTAAAACCAACTGATATACCAAACTAAAAAAAAATCACAGCGGATAAAGACATTGCAGGCTACAATGTCATGCTCATAATAATAAATAATTAAAATTATTTGTGTTTTAAAAAAATATTGAATTTTTAAAATTTTTTATTTTCCGTTTTAGCCTCAACGAGCCAAGCACTGAACAAGCGTGCAAGAGTAGATAGGTTATGTATGTTCTGGGGCAGCGGCTTGCGGCTGTGGTGCTGTGGTGCCGCGGCCGCCATCTTGTTTCCGGCGGCCATCTTGTTTCCGGTCGCCATCTTGGATTACATCACTTTCAAAATTTTCCAAAATTTCCCAAAATTAAAAAAAAATTTCAAAAATTTAAAAAAAAATTTCAAAAATTAAAAAAATCTAAAAATAATTTTACATCCATCCACCATCTTGGAATAATACCCCCCCCTTCCCCCATTCCCCGCCGCCAAAAATAATGTATTATTATATTTAGTTCTAGGAATGGCCACCAGGGGTTTGAGCCGCCATTTTTTTCTCACTTGATTCAACTCCACCATGTGTTTAAGGA
>PNEQ01081692.1:0-22815 GCA_003012365.1 Medauroidea extradentata | reverse complement strand
TATATATATATATATATATATATATATATATATATATATATATATATATATATATATATATATATATACACACACACATATATATATATATGTTGGAAACATAATGAAAATCTAAGAGCATATCTTCCCAAAGGTAGTGTAAGGCCTTCCTCACACGGGGATACTGAAGTTGCCAAGAGACCGTGGGACTTGAGTACCCAGCAACCTAACACGGGTAGTTAAATGGTGCTGCTCAGACGGCGATACTGGAGTGGAGACTAGACGACTGAAGCGACGTGAAGACTGGCGACTCGACATGCTGGTCTCCGCGCTACTCCAGTATCGTAAGCGGCGCGATTCCACAAAGTTGTTTACGATGAGTGAGTAAGTGTTTAACATAAAATTTGTGTGTAAAGTTGAGAAACATCCAGAATTTTACAACTACAAGTCGAAAGGATATTCAAAAAGTAATAAGTAATTAAGTAATAACAGAAGTATGTGAAACATATAATGTACACAGAGAGATTCGCAAACAAAATGCACTGTGTAGTAAGGAAAGATATATTTGCAAAGGCATTGCCCATTGTAAAGCGTTAAGTATAATAAACACGTGGTAAGTAACGTCATTTAGTTCCCTAAAAAGTTCGTATGTACATAGAAATATTGAGAAATAAGACAATTTAGTCTTTTATTGATGTACATATAAAATTATCTAAAAAGAAATTATGAATCGTAATGTTAGATAACCACATGACAAAGCCAAACATTACTTCATCACTTACAAAAACCAAAATTAGGGATACTGTACACTTGATACAATGGAATTATTTTAAGATGTGGTTAAGAAAGGCTGCTTTAAAATTATAATGATGGGCACTGATAAAACATACAATCTGCAGAAACGTTTCATTTCACTTTTCTTTGTATAAAAAGCAACACAGCAGTCGCCTTAAAATCAAGTACATGTATTGAATGAAGTAGCTCAATACGCTTGATTAAATGTGCTACATGCAATAATATACTGTTTACTTTGTTATGCTATTATTAAATCATAATAATGAGACACTAATGTTATTAAGTATAGGAGTTAACAATTTACTTGATGACAAATTCATCTATAAACGATGCAAATTTATGACACAATTAACAAGTTCTCAATTCCAGACCATGGAAGAAGATGAAGATGAAGCACAACCATTAATCATTGCAGCAATATTTTGACTGCCTTGGCAGTGAACCACGAGGTGTTGGAAAATAATTCGCTAAGTAATTCCGCATTTCCTGAGCAGACAACTGATGATATAGGCTAATGTTAGATTACGTAGAGGTTGAGGAGTGACGTTGATGGGAGTGTCCAAGTGTGTGGCTGGTTCACCGCCAGTATAGTGAACACCTTCAGCTTTATGGATGAAGTTGTGAAGAATACACACTGATTTTATTACACTGACCACTCGTTCCGTAGTCTGGCAGCGAATAGCAGTGTTCATCATTTAAAACTTTCGTCTTCTTTCCAAAAGTGCATTTCACTGTTTTTCGTTCTCTGCTCAGTCTGTAATTGAATATTCATTTAACGTTATTTAGAGTTCGTTGGGGGTACGGCCGCATCAGATATTGTGAACAGAAAGGCTTCGTCTCCGACAAAGTAGTAAGGAAAATTAATTTTATTGTTATCTTGCGGTAATCGAGAAGGCACAAGTCTATCAAGTCCTCCATTTTTCGACCTGCGTAACTCATTTCCATAAGTGTGAAAAAACCATCTGTATCACTACAAGCCAGTAGCACAATGGAGTGATACATTTTGTAATTAAAGTTTGTTGAGCCGGATCCAGGTAATTTTTCTATGCATATATGCTTACCGTCCAATGATCACAAACAGTTCGGTAAATTTCACAGTGAATAGAAACGATAAGCTATAATACTCCAATTTTCTTTCTGTGGCATAGGCATGTACATCTCGTTTACGACTTGCCAAATTATTTTGGTAGTTGCTCCTATGATGTACAGAACTGTACTTTCACCACTTGCAAAGTACAGTGATAGCGCAACGAAAGTACTTCCTATTGCCAAATTCCTGCAACAATGTTAAATTGAACTGTACTTTATAATACATGTACCATTCTTTAATATTCTTAAAATAATACACTGCTGGCATGTAGGTTGACGTATGACTGAAATGTATACGTATCAAGTAAACAACTTTGAATGCACACTGCTACCTGAATATCACTTGCTGAGTAATAATGTCTACTTTCGTTTTACATGCTTATATGTGCAAGTGTTTGGATACGTAAAGACGTTCAACCATACGCCGACCCGTATTATTCATACTTCTTCCCTTTTGTACTTGTTTTGTGTTAATGTAAACATTTGTTGTTCAATATTTACAGTAACAATTCCAATGCATAACCCATTCGCATCCACAAGCGTACTGGTCCGCTGCAGTGTATCTGGCCGATAACACCACAAGCGTACTGGTACGTGAGATAACTTTTCTGCTGTTGAGGTGCTCACAGTGCTATCTGAGGCATGTAGTGAAGGTCGCGTTATTTGGGCATGCAGGCCGCTTGTGGTGGAGAGGATGTTTGACCGTCATAGTGAGCGGACATTCATGTTCGTGCCAGCACGCAAGAGCACCAGCGAGCTACGCACGCAAACAGCGACTACACTGATTCAGCTATTAACAGCGTAAATATTGTTCTTATTAGAGCTATTGCACCCAGGAAAGAAGTAGGCCGGTCTGGGGCATAATTTTCTTACCACCAACATCTGTAGCCGAGCCCCCTGATGGGGGAAGTGGTTGAAACTCTCTTGGTTAGTTTTTAAACGTTATTTAGATATTTCCCTCAAACTAATAATCACGTAACTATCGCTGGCTAAACACCATGGACGGCCCAGGGGCCTCCATGGAAACCCAAACACGCGCAACTAGTGAGGAGAGTGCCGTGAAAAGGCAGAAACGTCCCCACGACAATGTGCAGTCCTGAGACAGCAATGAAAATAATCCACAAATGACGAACACGTCTGGCCCTAGGCAACAAGCGCCCACTGGCGAAGCGACCCAACAACCGCAAAAGAAAGTGCAAATTAAGCCATTCACTGTGTACCTGACAAAGAAACACATGTATTCAAATCTTAAACGTGTCCTTGACGCTAACCTTGCACTCGCATGGAGTGCGCACAGCTGTGGTGTGCAATCACAGAGAGTGCACGTCAGCACTATCGCGGACTACGCATCAGAAGTGCGAGTCACGAAGAAACTAGGATTCCAGCACAGTCTGCTCAGACAGGCTAATGAGATACCAGTCAAACTGGTTTTGGGGCGCGTCCCTGCCGGCCTTGAGTCAGGCTTTATGAGGGAAGAATTCGCGCGTTTGCAAAAGCCAGTACTCCGTTTCTAGTTCCTTCAGAACAGAAACAGAGTGTCAATAAATAAACTAGTGGTGGAACTGCCCCATGGCACGCCACTAGACGCGTACTATGCGCTCAAGAGGTTCGCGGGCGTCAGCGTCGAAGTTGAGGACTACAGGCGTCCAGAAGGGCCCTCACAATGTGCGAGATGCCAGAGATTTGGCCACGCAGCGGCAGGCTGCAATGCACTGCCGAAATGCAGGTACTGCAGCGGCGAACACTCCACGACGGAGTGTGTAATACAAAATGACCGCACAAAGGTCAAGTGCGCTGGCTGCGGCGAAAACCACTGCGCTAACTACCGCGGTTGCAGTGTGTACAAGCGCGAAAAATGGAGTAGGCTGCCGGCCGACACACGCAAGGAGCGACAAATACAGTCGCGACAGTCACTACGCGAAAATGCCAGAGTACAGGCCTGGCAAACACAGTCACAACAAGCGCCGCAGAACCCTGGACCCGCATCACAGGCTCCACGAAATGTTTTCGTGCCACAGTGGGCACAACAGGCGCCAATCAAGACATACAATAGTACGCTAGCCTGGCAGTTGACGATTTCAACTATCCACCACTGGCAATCGGACCAGTGTCGCGAGTTTCCAAGGATAAGATGGGCCCAAAATCCGAGAAATTCAGGGCCAAAACGCAATAAAAAGAACAAGGATAAACCAACGAAATCTGAGAACATGAGCGTAGAGAAGCCAGCAGTCGAGAGCCAGACTAGCCAAGCCCACTCAGGATGCGAGACCCGTCAGAGCGCGCCTCCGCAGGGGCCGCCCAAACAAAACCAGCGTACAGAGGCGATGGAACTGAGTACTCCAGTCGCCGACACGAGAACAAAGGCTGCTCCCAACGTCCTGACATTGGACGCGGTACGCACAACCATTGGCACGCCCACGCATAACAAATCCCCGAGCTTGCCAATATATTGGACCCTCTGGCCAATATCGTGTTCATATGGACAAATATCACGTGCTCAGTCAAGGACAAAATTGCTGCGACAATTGGGTTCGCCCTACAGCTTGTCGGCACTGTTACACATAGAAGGGAAACCTGGGGTAATACGTAAAATTTCTAATTACTGCACAACTTTCTCCACGAAAACAACACTGCGAAACATTATGTATGTCACAGCATATGGTAAAATGTACACTGGACAGCCTCTGGCTCAGTGGCAGTATATGCTAGCTATAAGTTAGCTGTGGTGATTTCTGTAGGTCCGGAACGGCCGAGGCCACTGATTGGCCGGAGCTGCGATTGGCCGGCAGAATCACTAACAGCCAATCATAAGGCAGCTGCTGGCACAGATCTTTCTGTACTTAGCACGAGTCCAGAAAATGAATTATTTTGGCCAATTATTTATTTTAAAAATATGTTAGCTCATCAAGCTTGCCTGAGAGCTAGTTAAGTGGATTAATTTGTGTATTTTTTAAGTATGTTACAGGTATCTACTGGGGATACGGGAGGACGAGGCACCTTTATAACCTCGTCCTCCACCAGGGCACTGTGCTAACACACAGTGCCCTGATTAAAACCAGCGTCCTCCCAAAATGAAAGTCAAAGGAAAATAAAGAAAATAAATATAGTTCCCGCCCCCCAACCCCACTCTTACTTTACAACTTTACTAATAACCTGGACCTTCCTACTTTTCCAGTGCCATTCTTATTTTTAATGCATGTAACTGCTAAGTGGTTACACTCCTATTCTGTGGACAGGGTTTTTATGGTACTATACCGGTTTTTCCCTCTCCCTTCTTAGATTATGGCTTAGCTATAGGTACACTCAGGGAGGTAGACATGGCCCCAATCGCGGTCATGTCTGCCTAACCACTCTCTGCCGTGATGCATGCCTTCTCTGCATGAAACTTCCCCCTTGTAGACGTATGGGGCTCAGCCCTGAGACACACTTAGTCGCGCTCCTCCCCCAGGCCTCCACCATAACACAGTAGATTAGGGTAGGTTAGGAAAAAATCAATCAGGACAGCACCAGTATGGAAACATCCACGAGCAAGAGCACGTCTGTGCTGCCCCTTAACTTCTCCCTCGAGTCTCTGAAGGAGAAACTAAGCCAAAGACCCGCAGCACAAAAGGACTCATTGGTGGGCGAATTTTGTACAAGACTGTGCACAATCCTAGCAATCTGGTTCAACCCACACAGTCCCACTGAAGACAAGTGCCAAGCAATGACGGGCTTCGCCTTATCAATGAGAAGCAAGGCCCAACCCAATGCCTCACCCTAGATAGGACTACAGACCTGTAAATAGGCCCCTTCTATAAGTAAGATTTTATTCTGTAATGCAGCAGGCATTCGGAATAAGAAGCAGGATCTGATAGATTACTTAACTCATCACAAGGTACAAATCACTGCAATTAATGAAACACACTTGCGCCCACAACACTGTTTCTCTGTCCCAGAATACTCTTGCTTTAGGAGGGACAAAGAAAATAATGTAGGAGGCAGTGTTTTAATTTTAATTAAAAACACAATTAACTGCCATGTGGCAATACAGCCTCAAATTAATACACTTGAAGCCGTGGGTACTAATTTAAAAGTCGGCGGCCAGCAATTAACAACTTACTCAGTTTATTGTCCACCTGGTAACACACTAACACATTCGGATTTAAATGAATTAATAAACATGTCCCCAATTCGATTGGCTGTCGGCGTCCTGAATGCAAAACACCTCACCTGGGGCTACAGGGCGTGGAAAGCCAATAGAAGTACTTTATTTAACCACTAAACTAGGCACAATTACTAAATTCATGCGGCTGATGAACCAACATGAGCCTACACAAGTAAATCATCAACATGATATTTTAGATTTTGCAATTTGTAAAGGCTTAATTATGACCTTTACACTAGAAGTAATACATGAATTGACCTCAAAACATTACCCTGTCAACTTAAATTTTGATCAACTAGAAACAGACGAAAGCCCAATTAGGAAAATTAAAGACTATAAACATACGAACTGGGAAGCCTTTAAAGAGTACCTTAACGAGGAACTTAATCTGCTATATCCTGTTAGCACCCTCGGCGAATTAGACTCTGCGATTGAGCACATCACAGAGCTAATTCAAACAGGAATTAACCAATTTGTCCCCGAAAAAAAAAAAAAACCAAAAACCCATAGTGATTCGCTGCCTAATAATATTCAGCAGCTGATCACTCAGAAGAATCGCCTGCGCAGGTGTTACATGCAAGGTAGAACAGGGCAACTCAGAACACAAATAAATGCACTTACCCACTGGCAAATAGACCAGTGTAATAATAAATGATCCCGTCTCACCACTAAAGATAACAGTCTTTGGCACTTAACTAAGGCGCTTACAAACAAGCGCAACCCTATCCCATCTATTCAAGGCCCAGTAGGTACTGCCTACACGCTCCAACAAAAAGCCGGGCTGTAGCTAATCATTTAGAGACTGTTTTTATACGGAATGTCCAACCCTGTGACACAGAATATATGGCTCGCATACATGAGGACCTCCGAGTGCGACTTCGCCTGCCTTCAGCTGATGAACCAGCAGTTATGCATGCCGACGAGGTAAAAAGAATAATTAAACGTAAGAAGCCCCGCAAAACACCTGGGTACGATAACCTGCAAGCTAGAGTACTAAAGCAGCTACCAGTGTCTATACTAGAGGCACTGGCTAAGTGCATAAATGCGAGCATGACACTTGCGCACTTCCCCAAGCCATGGAAACGTGCCAGTGTAATTGTTTATCCGAAGCCTGGCAAGGATCGGACCTTGCCACAAAATTACCGCCCCATAAGCCTCCTACGTACGCTCTCAAAAGTGAATGAATGTGTTCTGCTGCGCCGACTCGATACCCACATTAAAAACGCGAATAGTTTTCCTAATGAGCCATTTGGCTTTAGAAAAAAAGCACTCCACAGTTCATCATTAGTTAGACTAACTGAACATATAACTATGACATTTAACTGGAGCCACTATTCAGTAGCAGTCTTTCTTGATGAACAGAAAGCTTTTTACAGGATGTTTCATGCTAGACTACTCTATAAAATGTATGAAAAACATTTCCCAGGCTGTATTGTTAAACTCATTGCCTACTACTTAGAAAGGTGCTCTTTCGCTGTACCACTGATGGAGCGACCTCAGAATTTAAAGTAATTAGGGCAGGAGTTCCTAAGGCAGCATATTAGGCCCAATATTTTATAATTTATATACCTGTGATATTTCGCAGCCCCCCAGTTGGAACATGAAGCTAGGTGTATATGCTGAAGATACAGTTATATACACGCAATCCTGAAGTGCCGAGATCGCAGCCCGGCGCGCCAAGGAAATGCTCAATGAGCTAGAAAATTGTTTCCGCCTATGGCAAATTAAAAGAAATGTAAGCAAATGCAAGGCAGTGGTGTATACATGCCGTCGCATCCCTGCCAATCTCCCCCGCCTCTCATTGTTTAATGAAAAAATTTCTTATAAAACATAAGTTAAATATTTAGGAGCAATATTGGATAATAGGCTGACATGGCGACGTCATGTAGAGAGCAAAAGAAACCTTGCCTATGCTCGCATGTCGTCACTTTATCCAATGACAATTCGTAACTCCAGCCTTAAGCTAAAAGCGGACTTTTAATTTATAATACTACGTTCTGCCCCATTTTAACCTACGCAGCTCCTGCGTGGGCTAATTGCGCGAAATGGCACTCTCGCACTTTGCAAGTGTTGCAGAATAAATGCCTTAGAATCGCAGCAGATGCACCTAAGTACACTACTTGCATGCAGAGCTTAAACATGAACTGTTGCAAGACTTTTTTGCAAAATGGTAGAGCAATTTAATGTTGTTAGCCAAAATAACAAAAATCCATTAATTATTACCAGCCTTAGGGATTATGATCCTGAAGAAAATCAGCGCTATAAACGACCAAAATCGCTTCAAGCGCATAGGCACCCTTAGTCTCTCTCCGTCCGTAACCAGCAAGCGCTGTGACTGGCCAGAGCTCCAGCCGCTCGCAGGGCTCCTGCCCCGCGACCTTCTTGCGGTTTTCTAAACTTGCTCTTGGTCCGTAACATGAAATACACTGTCCCACGACTCGCCCTAGCACCTGCGCAGCTAACATATATTAATTAGCTGGTAACTAAGTTAATTGTTTACTCGAATAGGGTTATATTAAGGTATTTTTTACTCAGGCATTATTTATAAGTCCCACACCCCCCCCCCTCTTGAAGAGGCCGTGTGAGATTGGTGTCCTCTACCAGTGATGACGAGGGTGACATCATAGTCTGTAATACTGCTTAAGAGGGTGTGGCGCACAAATCAACACTAAAAGCATTAATCTACAACTGTAGGATTCTTGAAGCCAATTTGCGAAAACTAATCAATAGCAATCCTAGACAATAGTTTTATCCACTGTTTTAAACAAACTTGTTTCCAGTGTTACGAACTTCTGAGGCACAATTTCTGACGCCGGAATCTCGTGCATTTAACTGCGGCGCAAGAAATCACGCGTAACGAATGAGTAATTTTGCATAAATATTTACTCATAAAGTTGGCAAATACCATTATCTAGGATTGCCATTGAGTATTTTATCCATATTGGCTTCGAAAAAAGCGTAAAAATCAATGTTTTCAGCGTTTATTTATCTACCACGCACTCTGAAGTTCATCTGGAAGCCTTCAGCCCCAGTGCCGGCGAAACTTTGCTTGGCAGGAGCCACACAAATACACAAAACAAGTTACACTTACAAGTGAAACCTGGGGTAACAAGTTACACTTACAAGTGAAACCTGGGGTAACAAGTAACTTTTTCTCTAAATTAAGAGTTTATCCACGAAAACAATACTGTGAAGCATTACGTATTCCACAACATATGGTATAGTATACACTGGATAGTCTCTGGCTCTGTGGCAGCACCACTGCTGAAATTACATTGGAATAATTAATTTAGCTAATTAGTATAATATACACTTACAACTTTACACTTTTAGTAATAGTATATGTTAGCTGTAAGTTAGTTGTAGTGTTCCCTGTAGGTCCAGAATGGCCAAGGCCTGTGATTGGCTTGCAGGACCACAACAGCCAATCAGAGGGAAGCTGCTGGCATCACCACAAGTCCCGAAAATATGTTATTTTAGCCATTTATTTATTTTAATATATTCTAGCTCATCAAGCTTGCCTGTGAGCTAGTTAAGTGTATTAATATGTGTATTTTTAAGTATGTTTCTGGTATCTACTGCGGATACGGGGGGACGAGGCACCTTTATAACCTTGCCCTCCACCAGAGCATTTGTGATCATCCAGTGTCCTTGTTAACAACCAGCGCCCTCCTTTAACCCCTTAACATATTAACCCAAGTATATTAGTTTTTTAAGTCTACGTACATAATTTTTAACCCAGGTTATCTCGTCGGAGTGAAAAAAATTGTGTGTTCGTTTATATTATCCCAGAGTTTTATCGAAACAGCTACCTGTGCTCTTGCTAGATGTCAGAGTACATATTGTCGGAACAATAGTCTACCAACAGACCTCCTGTAGTTTCATATGATGCGCTAGATGTCGGGGCTAGTGCGATGCAGCACAGTAGCCTACGTAACAGGCGTTCACCGTTTCTGTCTGAGTAAATGATATGAAAGATGTCTCTAGTAGTACTATTTATGATGTACGACACGGTTTATAGATTTTAGCGGTATTTGATTTTAGTTGAGGTTTCAACAGTAATTAGAAAGTAAACTTTAGAAACGTGAATGAGAGAAACCGTTCAAAAATTAGTGATTCCGACAGTGAAGGAAGCGACGTGAATGATCTTGATATATCAGGATCTGATAGTAGCAACAATTATAATGGCATTTCAAGTTCAGAAGAATCAGATAGTGAAGAGATATCTGGCAGAATGTGGTGCGAGGTAAAACTGTAGTGAGCCAACTATCGCTCCTCCAAGATACCCTTTTACAGGTAAGCCTGGAGTCAACGTGAATGTAAATGTTGACAATAATTTTCTCTGTTATTTTCTCTTATTTTCTGATAATGATTTGGCAGAACTTATAGCTACAGAAACGAACCGTTTTGCATCACAGTTTATGCAAACACATCCTCAAACCAAATGGAAGCCAACAAAAAAAGAGGAAATATATGTTTTTCTTGCGCTAGTTGTAGCTAAAAGCATAGTAAAAAAAAACCTACGTATCAAATGTACTGGGCTAAGAACCCAATATTTAACACACCATTTTTTAGGAAAACCATGCCTTTTCGCAGATTTGTTCAGCTGAAACAGTTTCTTCATTTCGTAGACAATGAGTCATACAATGCAGCCACCCATCCAAACCCTAAACTGAACGTAATATGGCCTATTTATATTCATTTTCAAAATAAATTTTCTGAACTGTACACTCCAGAAAAAGATGCCACAGTAGACGAAAGCATTATGTTATATAAGGGGCGCCTAGGTTGGAAACGGTACTTACCTCTCAAAAGGGCGCGGTTCGGGATAAAGTCATTTATGTTATGTGAATCATCAAGTGGATATGTATATACCTTTGTAATTTACACCGGGCGAGGAACAAATTTTGATGATGAATACAAAGGTTTGCCAATGTCGTCACACGTAGTAATGACATTAGTGAAATCTCTTCTTGGGAAAGGTTACTGTGTCATTACTGACAATTTTATACCTCTCCGCAGCTGTCAGATATGTTGCTGTCACATTGAACAGACTCTTATGGGACCATGAAAACGACGAGAAAAGAAATTCCACCAGAATTGCAGAAAGGAAAATTGCCAAAAGGTAGTGTCATGGCTTTCCAAAGAGGGAAATTACTAGCACTGAAGTGGATGGACAAGAAGCCAGTCACAATGTTGTCTACAATCCACAATTCTGAAATGAAAAGTGTTAGAGTCAATGGACAGCGGCGCATGAAACCATAAGTTGTACTAGATTACAACTGTACAATGGGAGGTGTAGACCTTGTTGACCAGCGCACAACAGACTATGAAGTGCCCAGGAGGAGGGGGGAAAAAATACTATAAGAAGATATTTTTTTACATTTAGTAGACCTAGCAATTTGGAATTCATTTTTGCTATATTAAAAAATGGGAGGGAAGCTGTCACATTTGGAGTACAGGGTGGATATTGTCAAAAACGTGATTGAACAGTTTCACAAGCCGACAATGTCGCCAGGACGAGGTAGGCCTGGAAAATCAGTGAATCTATTGAGACTGAGGAAACGTCACTTTCCAGCTATGATTCCGCCAACCGACAAGAAGGGCAATCCAACACGCCAGTGTGCAATGTGCAGCAGGGTGACGGATGGACGGGGGAAAAAAATATGGCGTGAAACACGATACATGTGTGAGGACTGTGGTGTGCCACTATGTGTTGTACCGTGTTTCAGAGTTTGTTATACAACAGCAGACATTTAGGCAGAAGTTCGGTACAGCCAGAGTGAAAGAAAGACATTCATGAATAACTCCACAAATGTCAATACAGACTCAAGTGACATTATTCAGTTATTTTTACATGAACATTTTATTTGTTGTGCCTTGAAACAAACAGTAAAGTAAATAATGGCATAATCATTACAAGTAATGATTTCTTGTGTATTTATAAATATTTAGCTATTGCAATTTATGTATGTTTTACAAACCTTATGAGGTAAATTTTTATACGAAGATCTGTTCAGCCTGATGACATTTACATACAGCATGTAAAACATATTTTATTTAGCCATGTTTTTTTTAAAGTATGTGTAATTTTGTAAAAATATTTTCGTTGATTTTTATATAAGTTTATACTAAATCTTGTCAATTCTATAAGTATTTGTAGTGGTATTAGTAAATATTTACAGTGTCGAGTATACTCGGGTTAGAAAAGCAGTGTTAATTAAAAATGACATAATTAAGTGATAAACAGTTATTTTAAAGTATTTTGTGTAGTGTGTTTATTTGTATATTGAAAACACTATATTTGAGCAAATGTGTGATTTTCAGATAAATATTATTTTTGACACATATTTCTAACCATTCTGAACGTTAATAACATTGTTATAACAAATTTCCACATGAAAAATGTATGAAATGGATTTTTCTTTAAATTTTTACCAATTTTAAAATATTTTATAAATATTTATAGTGTTTTAAAGTGTATTTCAACACAGACGAGTATACTCGGGTTAGTAAAACAGTGTGCATTGAAAATTACATAATTTTGTTAAAAGTGTAGAAACTTATGTATTACAATGCGGTACCGTTATTTGCATATTAAAAACAATATATTACTGCAAAAATATCAATTTCAAAAAATGGTAATTTTGGACACATACATCTAGCCATAATAGATATGCTAAGGGGTTAGAAACAAAATAAAAATGAAAGAAACAAAGAAATTAAACACAGTCCCCCCCCCCCTTTATATGTATAGCATGGCGGACGAGGAGTAGACGCATATAGGATCACTCGTGCTCATCGTGTTTATCTGCAGGTGTCTTAGTTATAATTTTATATTGAATAAAACAGTCACTAAACTGCCAGCGGCAAAAAAAGTGTTAATTTGCTTTTGAAAATTGCGTAGTTTTCCTCGAAATTGTTATTTATTTTCATTTATTTCTGAGGCAAGCCTTAGGAAACAGAAATGGCTGCTAAACAAGTGGGACTGCGGCAGCTCGAAGAGATGGTGAAAGAGCGGGTCAAGTCCATCTTGGTGTCAAGCGACACCATGAAACAGCTCACGATGGCCCTAACTACAGCTGTGACGCAAGCGGTGCTTGCGAAACTTAGGGAATCCCTCAATTTGAACGCCGAAGAGGCTAAGAACCAACGAAAGGAACTGAAGTCTAGGGAAAGTGAATTGCAGCAAGTAAAACTTTTGTTCGTGTGAAGGATGATCTGGAGCAATACCAGCAACGCTCCAGCCTCCGGATCTTTGGTGTTGCTGAGCGGACCCAAGAAGACACTGATCTGCTGGCACTGGAGATCATACACAACAAATTTGATCTGCCTGACGTAGGCATCAAGGATATCGACCACAGCCACCAAGTGGGTCAAAACACGGCAATGGAAGCAAACCAAGACCTATCACCCTGAAGTTAATTTTCGTACAGACAGAGGAACGCTGTTTTTATGGCCAAACGACGACTCGCTAAGTCTGGGATCACTATCACGGAAGACATTACTGCAGAGAGAATTAAAGTTCTACAGATTGCAATAGCGAAGTATGGTCTCTAAAGCGTATGGACTGCAGACGGGCGCATCATCGTACAAACTGACTCAAGGAAGTTTAGTGTGTCATCCATGGAGGAGTTACAGCGGCCCTAGAAGCTACCTTCTGTAGCTTTTTTTCCTGCACACGATTTAATAATCTACCCCGTGTTGCAAAGTTCACAATCTTGTAAACTTGTCATTAATTTAAATGGTCTCTTATTTCTAAAGTTAAGTGATTGTGTGTGTGTGTTAATTCTTATATAAAATTTTTGCAATATTTACGTGTGAGTGTGTGTGTGCATCTGCAAAGTTTCCCTGCAGCCGATCTTGGTTGCGATGTGGTGAGTACTGTGTCAATTTTATACTCACACTAGTGCTAATGTCTGGTCCCTTGTGTTCTCTTGCCCCGCTCCTAGGAGCAGTCGCATGTTTCCTCGCACTCTGTGAGGACGAGTCCAACTTCTTAGTTGCACCCCCATCTCCATCTTTTGTTACTGTCCCTGTCCCTACACGACTGACCACCACAACCTTCTGAAAGACCAGCTCTCCCGTCATCCTCGTGCGCTAAGTGTTGTTCACGTCAATACACAGTCACTGCCTGCGCACATAGACTATTTTCATGAAATTTTTCATAATGTCGGATGTCATGCTATTCTTGTATCGGAAAGTTGGTTAGTCCCGCGTTTTCCAAGCGCTCTTATCGACCTACCAAACTACACGTTTTTATGTAATGATCGCATCAATAAGAGAGGTGGCGGAGTAGGCATTTACGTCAGGAATGGCATTAAGGCTCATGTTCTTTCCTCTTCGCCTGGGAATTATAAGGCGAGCCCTGAATACTTCATGTTAGATCTAAAGTTAAATAATGACAATATATTGGTAGGTGTTGTGTACAAACCATCCAAAGTAGGTTATATGGAGAACATCGAAGCTACACGTTACGATCATGTCATAATAGAGGGAGATTTTAATACTGACCTTCTTAGGGTAAATAATCAATCAACTTGCCTACGGGATATGTTCAAAACGTTAAACTTAAATATTTTGCCCCTCAGTGCTACACATCACACTAGTTTGACTAGTACTTAGCTATATCTTGCCATTGTTTCCAATAAAAATATAGTTACAAACTACGGTCAGTTAGAAGCTCCAGGTTTATCTCATCACGACTTACTGTATTTAACATATTCACTTCGCTCCTCAAAGTTTGTACCCAAAATAATCAGTTACAGGGATTTAAATAATATTAATGTTGATAGCCTGTTGTCAGCGGCAGAGAATTTACCATGGCAATCAATAAAAGACATGACTACCCTAGATGAAAAAGTAGATCTTTTTACAATTTTGTGCATTGTTTATATGATGAGTTTACTCCCATGGTTGCTAAAAGTTTCACTCGCTCCCCTGCTCCGTGGCTAAACCAGGACATTAAATTGCTCATGGCACAACATGACTTTGCATTTAGGCAATACAAAACAGCCAAAAAATCAAAACTTGATCTTTCTGATGAGTTGCACCAAAAATATAAATCACTCCAAAATAAATACACACAGCTAATTAGAAATTGTAAAATTAAATACTATGGAAAATTAGATGGGAAGCTATCAGTACGTGCAAAGTGGAAAAATTTGCGTGCCATAGGGGCTATATCGCCAAAGTTTTCTAAAGTGAATGATATATTTACACCTGATGAGCTAAACTGTCATTTTTTCTGAGCTACAGTGCAAGCCTGAAAATAACGCAGTTAAGATTACCCTTATAAATGCTATAAATGAAAGCAGTTGTGACAGTATAGCTATTGAAAACAAACAGTTTTTCAGACAAGTATCGCCTGTTGATGTATATAAAGCTGTTAAACGCATCAAATCTAGAGTAGAGGGCAAGGAGTGATCCCTATAAAACTTATTTATTTAATCTTACCTGTTATTTTACCTTCACTCGTCCATATTTTTAATACATCACCAAACTTGTGCTCTTTCCCGGCTAGCTGGAAAAAGGTCTGTGTGCGCCCTATTTCTAAAATATCAAATCCAAATAGTATGTGCGAATACAGGCTAATAAGTATATTACCATGTTTGTCAAAAACCCTAGAATACATTGTGCATGAACAAATTTTTTCTCATGTGAGTAAACATAACCTATTAAACCACTTACAGTCTGGTTTTGCATACCAACACAGTACTAGTATGTACTGCACTAATTAACAATACAGATGACATAAAGCATTCTTGGAATCCAGGCAAATCACCCTTCTGACATTAATTGACTTCAGCAAATCTTTCGACTTTGTTGATCATGATATACTATTAGCTAAGATAAGAAATATTTTCAATTTTTCTCTGACAGCAAGTGAATGGATTAAATTGTATTTATCGGAAAGATATCAGGGCGTAATTTTAAACGGTATGAATTCTCGCTGGCAAGCAGTTTTTAAAAGTGTACCTCAAGGATCAGTCTTGGGTCCTCTACTGTTATCATTATTTATAAATGATCTTCCAAAATATTTATATCATACCAGCTATCATATTTACGCCAGATGTATATATCATCAGCCCAAAATCAAATAGTCTCCTCTTTTCAGAAAATGAGTATGGATCTAAATGAGGTATCAAAATGGTCCGAAGCAAATGGTGTTAAGATTAATAAAAAAAAACCCAATACATAATAATTGATTCCCCATCTCTACTTACAGCTGCTAAGAAACTTCCTTTACCTAATATTTTTTAAAGAAACAGTCATTAACATCAATAGTAGCGTTAAAAGTTTGGGTGTAGTAATTGATGAAAATCTATCGTGGAAAGGTCACGCATAATATATTTGCAGTAAGGTGTATAGAATTCCGCATTATATTAAGCGATTCCCTAATCTGTTGCCGGAGCATATTAAGAAACTACTTGTCCAGACACTCATACTACCAGTCATCGATTATTGCGACGTTGTATACCGAGACCTTGTAGAGCATCTAAATACGTGGTGCAAAGATTGCAGAATTCATATGTACGATTCATTTTTAATCTTAAACCCTGAGATAATATCTCAGTCATTATAATAAGCTGCTTTGGCTGAAGTTAGAAGACAAGGGAAAAGTTCACACACTATTTCTTTTACACAAAGTTCTGCGTCAAAACACTCCTGTATATTTACGAAATCGCCTTAACTTTACTTCCTTCGTTCACAACGTACCTACACTGACAAAATCAGACCATAAACGATTAATTCCAATTCACAAATCGAAGTATTTTTCAAATTCTTTCAGTGTTTCTGCGGCTAGGAGTTGGAATGAGCTGGACCAAAACATATGTGGTGCAGGCTCTTGCATGCTGTTCAGAAAGAAGTTAATGCAGTGCTAACTGTTACGTGATCGGAGTCTGTAAGAAGAAAAAATTTTTGTATAAATAGTTGGATGAATGGCTGCATAAATTATTTACTTTTTTATTATAACTCTTCATATTTACTGTAATCTCTACTTTGCTTTTCTGTGTCATTTAATGCTTCAACTATAATTATCACTGTTTCTGTGTTACTGATATATAAGACTGCTGTGCTTAAACTTGTGTGGTACCTAGTTGGTAATGATTAGTTACAGTGATTAAAATTTTCATTGCTACATACATGTAATTACGAAGTTTTTATATAAGCACATCTATCATGATAAACTGCTAACACCAACTAAAGATGTTAAATACTGTTAATCTTGTAATATTTATGTGTATGTTGATAAATAATCTATGTTGTGTTTTACTAATAGTGTTCTAGTTGTAGAATAGTATTAGAAATTCATAAGATTTATATATTTTTTTTTCTGTTGACCATGTTTTAACTAGGCATAGGCACTTGCAAAACTCACTTTTTTCGCCTGTGTTATTTTTTTTAACAGTGTTAATTGTAGAATGTGTATGATATATAAGGTTCAGTGTAAGAGAAGGCAAAATTGCCTCAACTGCACCAAATAAAGACATTTTATTATTATTATTATTATTATTATTATTATTATTAGTTATTATTATTATTATTATTATTATTATTATTATTATTATTAATAATGTGTACCTTCCTGCTTTCTCCAATGTCACTTTATTTTTAATGCATATAACTGCTAAGTGGTCCACTCCTATTCTGTCGAGAGGGTTTTTAAGGTACTATGCCGGTTTTTCCCTCTCTCTTCTTAGATTATGGCTTAGCTACAGGAGCCATGGCCCCTATCGCGACTATTTCTGTCCAATGTCTCTCTGCCACGATGCATGCCTCCTCTGCATGAAATCTCTCCCTTGTAGGTGTATGGGGCACAGCCCTGAGATGCACTTAGTCCCATTCCTCCCTCGGGCCCCCCACCATAACTAAGTAGATTAGGGTAGGTTAGAAATCCGCCACGCGGCTGCCTGACATTCAATCACCAGCTCTAGACCAGTGCGGACCATTCCGCGCTGCCCGTCTCAACACCACCCGCCCCCTCCCCGCCCACAATAGGCGTACAGCACCTCACTCAAGCATGCAAACATTCACCACAGGCACAATGAAGAGTCAGTGACCTGTATGTATTGTTTGTCTGCAATATAGTGATTGAACTTACTTCCACTCTTTTCTTTAATGTCACAACACGAGAATCAACCTGCCGAAAGTCAAAGTTTAAGTAATCGTGAGGAAGCAAAAAGGCAGGCCGCTTTGCTACAGTACAACCAGTGCCACCCATGGCCAGAAGATCTTAGCAGAAACGTTATTCCTGCCATACCTTTTCAGGGCGAAACCCCTACTCTACCGGATCTCTGTTCACAATATTCTACATCGCAAACTTCACCAACGAATTCCAATTTAAGGAAGATCCTGTGAGTAATGTGAAGGATCGTACCGCCCCTAATCAGTCCACTAAAGACACCACCGCGCCCTAAGGCCGGACAGGTAAAAAACTATTAAACGAGTGGCATCCTACTGCTAAGATATCATCAAGGAAACGCCGCCTGCTAGATACTCTTTTCTAGGTAAGTGACTATAGCCATGGGACTTACATGTGAAATTATCTATCCCTCGAGAACCCCAAGCCATCATACCTGGCCCAAGATCCACAGTCACTCGTCAAGTATAGGAGTAGTCGCTGGCTCCAATACCTACCTTGTGCCACCTCCCTAGTTTCGGGTTCGATACACTAGCGCTTGGTAGGATCTGCACTGGAATACTTCATTTCCAAACAAAACAAGAGGCAACAACGTATTGTATGACTACACAAACGAGTTAGAGCAGTACAGCAAGAATTACGATGTGCTTTTCAATATGGGTGCCGCACACTGACAATGAAGACTACAGGGAGATTGCAAGAATGATTGGACAGATAGTGGGATGTGATATTACAGACAAAGATCTAGATGGATGCCATAGGTTTAGGCAGCCAAGAAAACGAGTGCCAGCATCCAGATAGTAGCTGAATTCGTAAGAAGGAAAAAAAACATGAACTTTTGGAGAAAAAAAAACCAGAGAGCCTTTGTACACAAAGGAACTACGTAACAGGGGAGACAACAAACAAGTGTTCATAAATGATCATCTGACTGCATACAATGGTAAAACTTATGTATCAAGTGGTGATGATGAAGAAGCACTGAAAACTAGTGGCTGCGTGGACAAACCACATGAAAATTTACATAAAGAAGACAGCAGAATCCAAACCTACGCACGTGAAGGACAACTGGTCACTATAAAATGCAAGTGATTGAAGTCAGTGAGTACAAACATGATTCTTGTAGTGATTTCCTGTAAATACCGAGCTTAAAAATATTGCTAGCTGTAAAACCAAGATGTCCTTCCTGCATATCAATATCTGAAGTCTGGGTAGCAAGTTAGAGGACCTAAAGTATTTTCTTTGTCAATTAAAACAACTCCCAGAAGTAATAGTAGTTATATAAAAAACTTGGTTAAAAAGTAACGGAACTGTGTTTTATAATTTACCAGGTTATACATCGTACTTTTCATGTAGTGATGTGGGTAATGGTGGTGGTACTGCAATGTACGTACACTCAAACATTGACATCATGCAGTAATAGTAGGTACTATTCCTTATGGGACAAAATCTCAAATATATGTTTCTTTAGAAAGTTACACTTAGGATGATAATATAAGCCCCACAGTACAAACTACAAAATTTTCTTGTTACCCCGGATAATTATTTGGCAAAATGTAAAAATGTCCCTGCTGTTCTCTGGATGAATTTAATGTCAATGAAGGTCAGCAAAGTAATTAATGTACAATGTACAAAATACACAGGACAAATGCCTTTAACATACTAAATAATATACCAACTACAGTAAACAATACTATTTGTCATATTACAAAAACTGTGACAGAATAAATTTATGACGCGTGTCCAAACACGCCCCCTTTACCCTAGTCCGTCCGCCGCACTGCCGAAGACTCCCGAGAAAACCCTCACCACTAGCGTCAAGGAGGGTGGGAATATGTGCACCGTTTTCCCTACAGAAATCAGAGTGTGTTAATTGCTGGAGTGTTTTCTTTTTCTCATCAAGTTTAGTCTGTTTTACGTGTTCAGTGCTTCATATTGTTTGAATATTTATGTTGGTCTTACCTCTTTAACACACCGCTACGTAGGTTAAATAAACACAACAGTGTCCTAGACGCATGTAAAAACTGTTTAATTACTATTCTTTTAATGTTCAAGTGTTTTGTAATATGTATTTTCAAGTTCGTTGTGCGACCATTATTGCCCCATATCGGCAACGTCATGTTCTTTGTGTATCACTCCGCCGATAAACAGTTCTGTTGGAAACACTATATATCAAAGGGACATTCATGGGAAGGCCAGTACTCTATAATAATTTGTTCGTTTTTGTTTATGATAATTTGCCTTCCCCAACAGTGTGTTCATGTCTGTAATGGAATGTCCCGCGTCGGAACTATTTCATGGGGATCTAGTTGCGACGCGGGTCGGCCATTGAAGCCAGTCTGACTCGTGGCGCGTAGAAGAGCAGACGTTTGTCACCCCGTGTCCTTCATCTTTGTTGCTGCCTCCATTCTTTAGTGTCTATAGTTAAATTTAATACCGGAACCTTGTTTGTTTGTTCACCGATCCGGGAGCCTCTATCCCTGTCGACTATCGCGCCCAGGGGCTTCGCTTCTCTTAAGTGTTTTTCGTGCTCAAGCCATTTCTTCAGCTTAACCCACTGGGGGGGTTTGTGCCCCAGGACCGCTTCACTGGCAGGCCTTGAGCTTTGTTGGTTTTCTGTTCAGTATTTTCTATGGTGAGTAAACATCAGCAATCGTCACCCAGTTTTTCATTGTGTTACTCACCCAGTTACCTAAGTTAATTACCCTAAAGTGTGTCGGGGCGTGGAGACTGGCCCTAAAACAAGCCTCCGAAGACCGTCAAGAGGGTGCTGAAGTCGTCTGTCTGATAGGTAGCCTGCCCCATTGGTCATCGGCCCATCGACCCTGAGGTCCACAACACTATTGTGTCTGAGGGTTTTCCCCACGGCTACCTGCCGTACCCTTCTACCTACTATCCCTTTTCTCAGCTCTCCCTGCTAGCCGGCCCAACCCCTGTTTCCATAGCACCCATATCCTGTCCGACGCATCCACCGCGTCATTCATTTTATCCTCCACCCTCATGGACGTGTCAGAGTGACACCGAACTTGTGGGGCGTAAGGCTACAGAACTACCAGACCATCACAGCAGTGCCAGGAATTCAAAAGTTACACAGAGCTGAAGCTGCAAGGGAAGCAAGCTATCTTATCGCACCACGTGCGTGACGTCAGTACCCACGCGACGCCATACTTTGACCTTGGGCAACAATCTAGGCAGCTGAGCGAGCGGCCCTGGAGCGAGAGTCTTCAAGGACGCGTCGGGACGCCGCCTCTGCGTACCTCCTCTCCCGCTGAGGGTTGAGACAGCCGTGCCGTGCGTCTGCTGCTAAGTGACATTGCCCCGCATGCAGGAATTGTCCGCAAAACCTGTGTGTGTATTTTTTAAAACATTTTTCGCTTTGTGCTGACGGACTGTGATACGATGGAGCAATACAAGCCAGCTCACTCCCTTGTATGCGTGCAGTGCAGTGAATGTAAACAACTTATTTCTCTCCAGGACAGAGTGCCACATTATTGTCGGCCGGATGTCAACAATACGGGGTACGTGTCGCAACCGAAACAAGTCTAACGTGCCTTTCCTGTGCACGACGCGTTCGTAAACGCGCGCACAGATGTGTACCGCGGGTACAGTGCTAATACCCTGCAGACATTCATACCGAAATCGGCCATGGACTTTCCAATCAAAACCGAAGTAAAAACCGAACCACATAATGCAATAGTGACAGTGCCAAGACTTCCTGAGTGAGATAGCATTTTGTGCCTTAGCTCAGGACCTACCACAGTGTTGTGTAGTTTGTGTGCACGCCATTATCACGAAACCTGTTTGACCTCGGGCGAGCTCACCAGTATACGCGGAAAAACGGGCTGTCACCAGTGTTCCATATCTGCTGCTTAGAAGCGCGAGCCAAATCGCAACATTAAGACTCCTGCCTCATCATGTGACCAGCCATTTTGTGTAACACCAGAGGAGGATATTGTGTCATGTTGGATGTGTCATGTAACTGCTCACTTGAGCTGCCTACCCCTGACACAGCGCATAACCATCACGGGACGTTATTATACGTGCATCGTGTGTTCTCAACAACGGGTATTGCAGGAGCAGGGTGCTGCAACAGTCAAACATCAGCCAGCTGTCTCTGTGACACTTCCTGGACACTTCACAACTGTCACTCCACCAGCCACTACAGTAAGCGTAATTCAGTGCTTGCAGACACCATCACATCACTACACCCAACCACCAGTCACGCCATTAGTGCCGCAGTTAGTAACACCCAAGTTGACACCTACCCACACTGAGCTGCTGACTCCTTCATGTTTTCAATCGCTACCAACTTTCGCTGGCCTCGACCACGAAGACCTAAGAGAGTTCCTGAATGACTGTACTTCAAGACTCCAGCGTTATGGTGTTGGACCAGCTAATTGGCCACAATGTGTCGGCGATCAATTACAAGGCAAAGCGAGTGCGTGGTGGAGAGAGATGCGTCATTAAGGAATAAAGTGGCAGGAATTCGAGTCGGCATTTACCCGCAAATTTACAGATGCGTATCATTCACTACAAGTTCAGAGCAAACTCACTCTTGAAGCCCAGCGAGAGGGTGAGTCACTTACCGCCTTCCTCACCCGCAAAATACATACAGTGCAGCGCTTCCAACCAACTATGCCTGAAAGTGAGGTGTTGCTTGTTGCTG
>PNEQ01081684.1:9967-20147 GCA_003012365.1 Medauroidea extradentata | reverse complement strand
TTTTTTTTTTTTTTTTTTTTTTTTTTTTTTTTTTTTTTTTTTTTTTTTTTTTTTTAGTTTTACGATAGAAGAAACGTTTTCCCCCAATTTATTAAACTGATTACTAGTATATTACATAGCAAGCTGACGTACTTGAAGTAAGTTTCGTTTATCATACAGCTAAATGTATTTTATTGTTTAATATTCCTTGATTACATAAACGATTTTGGCTTTCAGGGTTAATTTGAACCCACTTTGAGAAATGTAAGCTTATCAGTTATGCTGGTAACTTCTTGTTAAGTATGTTAAACTCTAATTGCAAAATATTTCAAAAGGTATAGTCGTGTACAGTAAACTTTTGTCTTCAATAACTCGCCATAAAATGATAGGGTCTCCTTTGAAAGTCTTAGAGGCGAGTTGTCAGCGAGAATATTGCACGCCAGTCCAATGACATGTGTCTAGAGGCTAGTGTAAGGCGTTATACGCGTGTTGAGTCGTCCTTATCACTTCCACAATTGTAGACCACGAGTGCGCAATATATGTTCACACAAACTGCCTCCTTAAGGTAAGTCTCTGCGAACATTCCGTACAATACAGGATGCCTTTAATACCAGAAAATGTTAGCATTATTAATCTGTTTTCGCTTGCAATCTAGGTTTCTGCACTGTAAAAAATTTTCTCTGTCGATTTACGGAATTTCCGGTAAAAAATTCTCCAGAAAATGTTAGCATTATTAATCTGTTTTCGCTTGCAATCTAGGTTTCTGCACTGTAAAAAATTTTCTCTGTCGATTTACGGAATTTCCGGTAAAAAATTCTCCAGATACCTCCGTGAATTCACGGAATCTTAGTTCTTAATCCAACAGAAGTTTCCGTAAAACAGTTTCGTCACACGGAACTGAGCCATATTTACATGTCTATAATGCTACAATTGCATTTATACAGATTTGCAGATTTACTGGTGATGTTATTAAAATATAACCGTAATATTTACATCTGTGTAACTTATAAAATTTCGATTTTTTGGTGCAAGTGTCCGCAGCAGACTTACGGACATATTACGTATGATTCCGTACTGTATATTTACTACAGACATTTCCGTATTTTATTTTTACGGACACTATTTCGTATATTAACGGTATATTTCCGTTAAAATTTATCATGGTGTACATGAGAGTATTTCAAGTGATACTGAATGCTGGTGAAATGTTTGGTATGTTACTAAGGAGTACTAAACGACAGTTGTTAAAAAAACCCTAAAAAAATTTGGTGGCACTGTTAAAAATAATTTTCGTTGTTTTACAGAGAAGTGCTGGTAAAAAATTCTCCAGAAGTGTCCGCTAATTTACGGAAGGCAACTAGCTCCACTTATGGAAACTCCCATATTTATGTGACTTCTTTAGGATGCAGGCGCATTTATGCGTTTGGTTATTTATTTAGTTCCTTCTCGTAGTTTTTCATGTGTTTAATTAATTAAACATAATTACTTATAACTGTGTTACAAAATAACGTTTCCGTTAGTTAAACAGACGTTTCCGTAAAATTGCCCGTAAATTTACGGAAATTTTTAACAGTGTGACAGAGATGAAGATTGTTCGTCCAGAAGGAACTATCATCCGAGCAGAAACTAACGTCTACAGAGCCCTCCTGCATGGTTATCTTTGTCGAGCTCCGAAATCTCTAGCGCAAAACCTCCGAGTCCATGTGTCAAATAATGCCCCGTTCATCGTGCAACTGAATTAATAAATACACGGAAGAAACTGTGAAGGTCTAATAAAGCAGCGACCTTCAAGCAGAATTCAGGAGATTCCTCGTGGACTCTCTCCAGCTATTTACACTCGGCTTACTTGTCTTTCATTATCTAACTTCTCCCGTCGTCTTCAGAGGGCTGCACAGCCGCGGGCCACACTCGGGAAGACATAAAAAACATCTGAAGGTCGCAGTCGGTATGTTTGAATAACCACTCTCTCTTCGTACTCAGCTGCTGGCTAATGGTCGTAAACGGGCAGGTTTCAGAAGCAGCAGGCTATCGAGGAATACTAATTGCAGATGAGTCCATACATGCCAAGTGGCCGTGGAGTATACAGCTGGTTGTGATTGGCTTTCAAAGAATGCACGTCGTATACGAAACCCAATGCACGTTTGCGTGAAAAATGACACCTTCATCACTTGCAGCTTAAACAAGAAGCTGTAACAATTCGCGCGTTATTTTCGTTCTTTAAGGGGAAGAGTTTACTTCTTAGACACACATTACAACACTGTTTAAGTTGGTAGAAGCTAGATTTATCCGACAGTGTCAGAACATTATTTGTTAATAGTAGTTAGTTACCTCTCTCTATATATATATATATAGTATATATGTTCATACGAAATCATGTTTTGTTTGTAGATTTTCATTACTTGTTAGTTGTAACACTTTCGCCTCATGAAATAAATTCACGTTTTATTTTATAGTTTTAATTTAGTGGAATTAAAGTCACAATATGTACATCACGGAGACACGGGTGTGTGCAAATGCACACTCCCACACACAAACACACATACACGTGTGGTTATATGTAAATTAATTATTTGTAATGTTAGCAGTTTTTTAAAAATAAATACAATATATTTCATTGTGTGTGTGTAAAAAACAAGTATAACTGCCTACAGAATTGAAACAAAGAATATTTTACTTGGGAGTATCCTCGATACCCGATGCATTTCGGGATGGGCACTTACACTCTGTATTGTAACATGTGAATATTCACTTATTAACAGTGATTGGTCACTGATAAACGATGAAGTTCTGGTAGTTCTTCGTTGATTCTCGATGGCTTTCTGGTTTTACACTGATTCCTGTTGGAGCTCTTGTTTTTTGCTGATTCCGAGTGGAGCTTCGGTTTTTCGCCGATTCTCGATGGAGTTCCGGTGTTTTGGCTGGTTTCCCGATGAAGCTCTGATTATTCGCCGATTTACGATAGAATTCCGGGTTTTTCGCCGATTTCCAATGAAGCTATGGTTTTTCGCCGATTCCCGAAGGAACGTACAGTACATACATAAATACCTCATAAGAGTTTGTTTACATGATCTCATAGCCTAATGCCGTACCGGCGCCAGCCACCATGGGCATGGGGAGAGATCACGCTCTACCACGCAATGGGCATTAGCTAACAGACAGTTGGGGTCAGCAAATCCCTGGTTGAACACTGAACTGCTCCTCCAAAGGTGTAGCATAGACTAGAGAGAGAGAGAGAGTCCAGGGCCACTTATCCCAGGATCCCGCCCACTGTTATGCCCTCTGACTGAGATCCTCAGCTCAACCGCCTCTTGGTTGTAGTCGGGGCCTATCTAACCCCCAACAGACTCATCAGACCTGCTCCTGGGCACTTTAGTAGCCAACACTTTGAGAGAGGATGTTTTCTCTCCAGGTCTGTCCAGTATATAGGCAACCACCACCACTACGAGTACAACCCAGACCAGACATGTGAGAGAACCTACCGTAGGGCTACCTGGTCGCCTCGAAGAACAGTTTCAACGTATTATATAATTAAAAAAAAAAACACTTGTAATTAGTGAATATTAAGAGATCGCAAATTTCAGAGCACTGTAGACCGCACCGACTTTCCATTTAATTGTCCGCACGGCCGATGTATTAATGTCATTTGTGAAGGAGGCATAGGAGGGGGTGTTATAAGGGATTAAATGACGCTGAATGTCTCTGGGCGTCGGTGATACTGCTAGATGAATGCGAGAACTTAAAAACAGGGACGCTCTCTTGCACTCTTCTCTCAGGTGTCTCTATAAGGACGCTGTCTGACGCCGGCGCAGTAAGGGTGACCCATACATGCGCATAACGTGCTTTATCACCTCTATGCGTCAAGAATTCTACTAGCCCTAGTTGGCTCTTTGTCTCTGTGCGGTGGTCTAAGCTGACCGCTGTTTATGTTGTTGGCTGCGCTATCCGGGAACAAAAATTGGAAACTGAGATTAAAGACGGAATCTATCATTCGGACATGAAATAATGCTGTTGTGCTATCTATAAGCAGGTGTTATTTTATGTGATTAATAGCTGTTAAACGTGCTGTCTACCACGCGCTTAAATTAAATGCATCATAATTAGAGACGGTGATTTATCGCGGGAAAATTTGACTTTTTGCTGGATTTCAACACACGTTCCGCTTACCAGAAGATGACTGGCTTTAGCTTGTACCTGGAGCTGTTGCCCTATTTGACTGAGCCAATAATAATCCCGCTATTGTAATATTTGATGCACGTTGTTGCTCTGCAGACAGCTACGTCGTGTATATATCACCCAGTCATACACGCTGCAAGAAACCACGGTGTTTTCAAGGGTATTCTGGCACAAAATATTTTCGCGATATATCATCATGTCTTGGCATAATTAAAAACCTGAAAAGTTCGCGTTTTGTTTTGGGCACAAGCTGGGACACAAACAACAGTAAATTCATGTCACATTTGCAACTGGCTCTTGCCTTATTTGACACATCTTGTAGGTCGCTGATCCGGAAACAACTAAATGCAGGTCCAACAGTGTGGCATCACTATGTCAGCGATAGCGAGCAAAACCAATAAGTAACTGTCGTCTGTGAACACAAATATTCTTAGAGGCTCGCCTACATGCCAGGGAACCCGCGACATTTTCTGCTTTTTTTATAATGCACAGAGAAATAATTTTTTTACGAAACTATTCCAAGTGTGCTTATTGCGACAATGTACTGCACACTTGGGACTAGGGCGCAGCGCCATTGTTAAGACATCGTGCTCATTAAAAAAAACTGTTTCTAAGTCCTCCAACATAGCTGATAACCTCCTTCTCAGATGACCGTACTTCGAAATGTACTAACCGGTTGTGTGTGAAACTTACATAGAAACGTGCACTGAATATTGTAACAGAATGAATTGATATGTTCATCCCTTAAAGTCACATAGTAAAAATTGTTCGTCGGGAATTTTGCTCGCTAGTTCAGTGTCTGGCTCGTTGTGGTGATGCGGCATTCGATGCGCGCTTCTACGTCGCCCTTATAGCTCCGTTACTTTTGAGCCTCTATCGCGCAGGTAGGCAGTTACACGATTGAAGCTCCACACCGGTTAGCAATGTATAGACGGTTCGGAATAAAGTGAGCACTAATAAAGTCCTGATAAAGTTCTATTTTCAGTCAGTTCGTATCTTTCCGCACATAACGACTGACGACGGGAAATGTCTAACCTCTCCGGACACGTCACTTGGTGTTTGCACGTGTAAGATAAATTGTGCAGTTGGTAGGCGTTTAAATAGTTTGATTTAAAAAGGTTAATTAGTTATGTGACATACTTTTACATTGTTTTCGGTTGTTTTTTGTTTCAGTATTGTTGTATTCAAATTGGAAAATACACAGAACTGCATTGCGTAATTTTGCTACCAACCTTACAATCAGTAAGGTAACTATGGGTAATATTCAACTATATGAAGTAACGGCTAGTGATATTTTTCAAATGTCAATGTTTAGTGCTGACTTTATCCTGAGTGACGTATAGGTAGAATGGGACAATACACGGGTTCGCTGACTTGTGTTTGATTGATTTGATTTATTATATCAGCCAATAGGTTCAAGTATAAGCTTAAAGCTAAGAACATAGGCTTTGTCAAAAAGAAAATTACAATATGATTAAATGTTACAAAAATAGACAATACAAAAACACAAAATCTTATGGCAAGTTAATGGTTAACTACATTTTTACAATAAATACATAAAAATATGGTTTATAAAACCTACTAATCATTTAACATAATTGTAAAAAGTTGTCAAGTATAGTTAAAACAATATTTAAGAGCAAGTATACAATACATACACGTTGGTAAATATTATTTACATTAAAAATCTTGCATTTCAATATATATTCTTATTTTCTATATATTTCCTGAGTTCCCTTTTAAATTTAACTTTATTTTCAATTAAAGATAGAACTTTAGGTAACTTATTGAAGAAAAGAAGTCCTCTGTGTTGAATTCCCTTGGCGAATGATGTTGTATTATGAGTTTTTGGTTTAAGTTTATAAGAATTTCTAGTTTCACATTGGGGTTTTTCATTTCAACAAAACTTTCTATGTTGTTTTTTGTAAGTAGTAATAATCGAAAAATATATTCTGAATAAAATGGAAGTATCTTCAATTTACTAAATAAAATTTTACATGAGGTATTTGGTTTAACATTACATATTATACGTATTGCTTTCTTTTGAAGTTTAAAAATTATATTACTATGACTACTATTTCCCCAAACCTCAATACCGTAAGTCACGGCTGAATGCAAAAGTGCAAAATAAGCAGTACGTAAATCATGTCTATCCAATACGTTTGATAATATTCTAAGTGCATAACATACTTTACTTAATTTATTAGAGACTAATTTAACATGTTCATTCCATCTAAGTTTTCTATCAACCATTAATCCCAAAAATTTTGTAGCTTCTACTTGGTTTACTGTTTGGTTTTGAAATTGGGTTAGCAATGGTTCATTAATATTAATATTATTATTTGAAAAAAACATAAATTGAGTTTTATCAATATTTAGTTTCAAATAATTTACATTCAACCATTTATTTATTTTTATCAACTGCATTATGGTTTTGACCTTAAGTTCAGATATTGATTCAGCAGTTAAAATCAAGTTTGTGTCATTCGCAAATGACACTATATTACCCATATCTATTTGAGCTGGCAGGTCATTAACATATATCAGGAACAACAATGGACCCAATACACTTCCCTGAGGTACTCCTTTTTTAATACAACCCCAATCAGAATAAATTTCATTGTTATTCTGTTTAAGGAGTACTTTTTGCTTACGATACTGTAAATAAGAGCCAAACAGTTTCAATTCATTTCCTCTTATGCCATAATGGTGTACTTTATTCAATAATATGTCATGATTCACAAGGTCAAACGCCTTTGATAGATCACAAAATACTCCATATACATACGATCCAGAGTCCATGTAATTAAGAATTGTTTTAATTATATAATACATGGCCATGGTTGTTGACTTTCCCTTTTGAAAACCATATTGCTCTGGGCATAAAATATTATTTGTATTTAAGAATTTAATTAACCTATTATGTATGATTTTTTTTATAATTTTTTGAAAAAATTGGGGGTAAACTTATTGGTCTATAATTGCTTGCTTAAGTTCTCTCTCCTTTCTTATATACAGGCACAATTTTTGCAATTTTCATTCTGTCAGGGAATTCCCCCTGAGAAATTGAGGCATTAATAATATAAGTTAGAGGTTTAATAATTTGCTTCACACATTTCTTTATCAAATAAGATGACAAATTAAAAATATCAGTTATTTTTTTGTTACTGAGAGACATGATGGTTTTTTCTACCTCATGTTCATTAACTGGATACAATTTAAAATTTGTAACACATCTTTTATTTTTATTTATTGGTATTTGAGTAATTTGAGTATGTTCATAAGATTTATGTCTCTCTTCATCAGTATTTAAAAATAATTTATTTAAACGATTAGCAATTTTGAACTGATGTGTAATAGCTCCTTTATCTGTATTTAATTTATATATACCTTGTTTTTTTTTTTATTTTCAAGTTAGATTTTGTTTCATCTTTGACTATTTTCCAAAGAGCCTTAACTTTATTTTCATTACCATCCATTAATGATTTAGCATATAATTTCTTGACTTTTTTAAGCACTAATTTATAAATGGATTTGTACTTTTTAAAATAGTTTATGAAATCCTCATTGTCAGATTTCCCATGCTTCACAATAAAGTGAAGTTCCTTAAGTCGTTTACTTGAAGTCTTTATACCTAAAGTTATCCAAGATTTATTTTTGTTATTACTAGGTTCTAACAATTTCCCACGTTTTAAGGGAAAACAATAATCAAAGTTTTTTAGGAAAATATCTAAAAAATTATTAAAAATGACATTGGCATTATCATATACATACACTTCATCCCATGTATACAAGTCCAATATCTGGTTGAAGTTATTTATGTGGAATTCTTTGAATAGTCGATAATGTACTAGATTATGTTTGTTTAATTGAGGTTGAGTTGATAAGTGTGGAATAATTATTAATTGGGCAAGATGATCAGACAAACCTAGTTCAACATTTGTTACTTCAACTTCTTCTATATTAGATATTACATAATCAATTGAAGTATTTGTTTTGCCAGTTATTCGAGTGAGTATTTGTTTTGCCAGTTATTCGAGTATCACCACATACTTTATTTACCAAGTTGTATGAATCTAGAATTTCCACTAACTTATCACGCTCACAAGACTCTTTACCAAAGTTTATATTAAATTCTCCACATATTACAATGTGTTTTGTGACATTGTGTTTACATATTAAATAAAGTAACTTATCAAGTCTATCAAAAAATTTACCAATATTGCTATTAGGAGCTCTATATATACAAATAATGGTTAAGTTCATAGAGTTACTTTTGATATTTACCACTGCACATTCAAATTCACTGGATATACTTAATTCTTTTCCACAAGTTAATTCTTTACAAATAGGTACGTACTTATTTTGTATAAGTATACAACTGCCACCATAACCTTTAAGCCTACAAAAAGCAGAAACCATACAATAGTTCAAACCACTGCACATAAGTTCCGCTTCTTGCGGGCTTAACCAATGTTCCGTCAAGCATAATAAATCAATATTTGTATTCAAGCTTTCATGTGATACACTTAATTCAAGACGTTTGTTTCTAACAGATTGTATATTAGTATGTATAATATTAAATTGATTAATACTACCTTTTTTAACATGATTGGGGATTTTGTTAATATTACAATAGTTTACATTCTTCATACTATTACTACTATAACAAGTTAAATTAGATACTGGCCCTACGTTATCATGTAAAACATTGGAATGAAATATCTGTTTATCAGGGTCTTCTCTTAGTTTTTTTTCTCATTCTGTTTATTAGGAGATGAGAAACCTACTGTGTCAACTAAATTTGAGTCAAAACAAGTTAAGTTACTTACAATTTCAGCCGCTAACTTTTCTTTACCATTCCAATTTAGGTGGAGTCCATGATTCGTGTAACATTCTCTTGATAAATTACACACATCAATTACACGCACATTCCTATACTTGGCACACAAAACCTGAATCTCTTTGTTGATCACACTAACCTCTTTATTAACACTTGATTTAATTATTAAATCATGTCTATGCGGAATGTTGCAAACAGTAACACTTATATGATTAAGTGATGGAAGCACCGGGTTTAAATTAGTAAGAATATTTTTAGCTTCATTTTTTGCAACATCATTTCCCCCAGCCAAAATAACCACCTCATCACATTTCTTAAAATGTTTGCTATCTTCTTGTAGTTCCTTCGTAACTCCTGCTATTGTTGCACCTGGTTTCACCATGCCTATAGCTTGCACCTTTACATTTTGACGATTTACCAGCTCAGCCATTCCCCTACCATGACTGTCAGCATAAATCATTATAGTTTTTTCTTTACCTTTTTTTGTTAATTTGGAGTTCACATTTTTTTCTGGAGTTTCATTTGCATGATCAATCCCCCCTAGGGCTTCATATTTATTTTTCAATGGAATATTTATTTCTTCTAAATTCCGTTTATTCACATTACAATGTTTTTTGACGACTTCTGACCATTTTTCTTTCTTATGGCTTGAAAGTTGCTCTTGTTTTCTTTCTTGTTTATAACTTTCTAATTCTTCACGTAGTATATTTATTATTGTTTTTAATGATGCCATTTCTTCTTGTAGTGATTCCTGCAGTCTGTTGTTAGTTGAAGCTGATCTCTTGTTGCTAATTTCACTGTCTTTTCCATCATGTTTTTCGAGTCCATTTTGGTTAATAGAACATACCTTGCAGAACCATTCATTATCTACACAATTATCTAGTTCCATTTCACAACAGTTACCCAAGTGGTACCACAAATCGCACCCGTCACATACAATTCCGTTTTTAACCACTCTATTACATTTACCACATCTCATATTACTTAAAACTTTGTTTTTAGCTCCACTATCATCACATCCATCTCCACTTGGCGCCATCTGGAGGGAGAGTGTCGAGCAATGTATGCGTAATCAAGCAACCAACAGCCGCTCGGTGACTGCTCGCTGACACTGTGATACTACGTTATTGAGCCTGCATTTAGTGGCTTCTTTATTATTGGCTACCCCCCCCCCCCCCCCCCCCC
>PNEQ01081683.1:0-20064 GCA_003012365.1 Medauroidea extradentata | reverse complement strand
TAAACGAAATAGCATTTATGACTTAATCACTTTTGGCAGTATACCGACGATATGTTAGCTGATATTGTAGAGGAACCTAAGTGGAAAGTGAACTGCAATTTTACTCCTTTTAAAGACTACATGTAAATTGCACTAATTCGATCTGCCTTGTAGTTTTTGTGTGTCAGAATTGAACGTTCACACGCAGCTTTTAACGGAATTCGAGCCCAGAACCTCCCGGAATTTAGACCTGAGTAACAAACAACTGCGTCACGTAACGTCGAAATAATTCATAAAAATAAAATTTATTAAAAAAAATAAATAAAATATCTGTGTCCTGGGCTCATAGAGGTTGTACAACACCACGTCTCGATAGGTTACTGTAGAGTGAAACTCCTGTATAGGTTGTTTCTCGCTGCTCGTTCCTGCTTTTCGGATCGTCTGCCTTGAAAATGGACCAACTTAGTTTTATTCTTAATAATCACGTTTCTTATAAAAAATTATACATATTTTTTAAAAATATTTACATAAGCATCACTCTGACGCGAGCAACACCTCAATATCGCTACTGGGTAGATAGATATCGTGGGTTGATGGAAAACAAATTTTGTGCTTTTTCACCCTTTTGGGAGTCGAATTTCGAAATATTTTAAACTTACATCTTAGACATTTGTATAAGTATCCAACTGAAGTGTAAATCTCACATTAGCCCGTTCAGTCGAATCAAAATCGAGCATTCATTAAAAAAAAAAAAAAAAAAAAAAAAATCATATCACCCCTGCACAGTATTGAGAAATCGAATTTCGAAAAATCTGAAAACTGTTTCGCGATAATTTCTGTAATCATCATTCTGAAGCAAAAATTAATTGTATATCTCGACGGGTTCGATAGATATCGAGAATTTAACTAAAACACGTTCAAGGTCTTTTCACCACTTAAGAAAGTAAATTTCGAAAAACCCTTGAATCACGTTTCTGAATACTTTATTGCTATCTCGTGGACGTAAAAAACACAACATTAGCCCGCTGGGTTCAAGATATATCGACGATTAATTTAAAACGCTTTTCACCACTTTTCACCCCTTTTCACGTCCTTAGGTGGCGAATTTTGAAAATTCCTGAAATAAATTTTTAGGTATTTGAGCAAGCATCAATCCTAAACAAAAATCACGTCGCTATATAAAAAACTATGGGATCGATATATATCGAATGTGAGTCGAAAACTCATATTTCCCCTTTTTTAACCAGTTTAGGGCCGAATTCAGAAAATATATTTTACATGCTATTTTGGATATTTACAAAAGCACCAATTTAAAGCAAAGAGCACTTCGATATCTCGATTGATTCGATAGATATGGAAGGATAATCGAAAACACATTTCATGTATTTTCACCCATTTAAATAAAGAATTTCGAAACATATTTGTGTCCTGTCATAGACGTGTGTAAAAGCAACCAATTAAAGTTAAAATCACGACGATAGCCAATTGTGTTTCAAAGATATAGACGTTTCATAAAAAACACATTTTGCCCCTTTTTACTGCCTGGAGGTCGAATTTCAAAAAAACCTAAAACTACTTTTTAGGTATTTACGTAAGCAATATTTTGAAGTGAATATCAACTCTCTATCCTGAAGGGTTCGATAGATATCGATAGTTGATTGGAAACACATTTAAGGTCTTTTCACCCCCTTAAATGTTGAATTTCGAAAAATCCTTTAATTGGCCAATATGCATTTTTACGAGTTTCCTATTATAAAGTAAAAATCACGATGATTGGCCGTCGGGTTCGAACTCTCTCGACGTTTCTTCGGAAACACATTTCACCCCTTTTCACCCCCTTAGAGGTAGAATTTCGAAAAATCCCTTCTTAGTGCTCGCCTACGACCTGAAGGGAACCCCCACAAAAAATTTCACGAATCTAGGTCCAGTGGTTTGGGCTGCAGTTTGATATGTCAGTCAGTCAGTCATTCAATCAGTCACCTTTCATTTTTATATATAGATATGTAAAACAGATAGTAATTTTAATGCTAACATTTAAACATTACGGTTGTTTTAATAAGTAGTTATTTAATGTTTACTTAACACAACTAACTCGATTCACATGTTACCTTTCTTAACATAGGCCTAACTCCTAACCATAATTTACCATACGTTATCTCAATTAATAACAGCATTTGCTAATTGAGCTAACCTCGTACCCACACCCTCATGTGTATACAAATTGCATATACAGAGTAATGTATGGCCTCCATTAACAACATAAGCAACATAACCAAAACTCAAAATTAGCATAATACCTCCACTGTATTGTAATTTTAGGACGTTCTTATGTCAAAAGGAAGTATTTATTCTGATAGGAATTAACATTCTTGTAATACAATGACAGTACAGGAAGATCATCGAGTTTAAAAACGAGATCAGTTAAACACTACAGAGTATCCATGAATTATCATTACAACTTTAGACTTTAATAACTTTAAAACGAAAACTATACAAGACAAAAACAAACGGCTTTTAACATGTGACAAGGTAACACATAAGGTTTTTTTTTCTTCGTTTTGATACTCGATAGTGTGTGCACCCCTAGTGGACAAATAATGTCCAGTTGGTATTCAGTTTCTCTCAATGTATGCTTCATCTCCACGGTGATATGTTGAAATGTATTACGAATGTATGTTTTCAAGTCCTGCATGTCTGTTACCTTGGTCCGGTATACCTGATCATTTTCAATACCCCATAGGAAGAAGTCACGTGTGGTAATGTCAGGTGATCGCGGCGGTCAACGAATAGGACCATCTCGTACAATCCGCCTGTTCGGAATCTTTTCACCCAGAAATTGACGAAAACGAAAAATGAGGGACCAGTGAGGTGGTGTTCCATCCTGCTGGGAAATGACGTCAGGTTGCATGTGTCCAGTTGTGGCACAGAAAACTCTTGCAACATGTGCAAGTAAACACCGCGTGTGACTCAATAAAAAAATGGACCAATGATGCAATCACGCATACGTCCGCACCACACGTTGATTTTGGGACTGTCTTTTTCTATTTCACGTGTAACATTAGGAGGTTCTGATCCCCAGATACGAATATTATGACGACTCAGTTTGCCTGACACATGAAAAGTTGACTCATCGATGAAACGAATGTTTTTTCAAAAAGTCATTATTTGTGTCACTCTTGATAAGGAACGTAAAAAAAACTTTACAAGTTATCTTTCCGCGTGTTGAAAACCGTTTGTTCTTATCTTGTATAGATTTAAAGTCTAAAGTTGTAAATATAATTTATGGATACCTGTACACTTATCCTCACTCACTGAATTTTCAACCACACGAATGAGGGCTCCTTCAATATCGGTTGATTGAGTACTATTTAAGTTTATTTGTTCAAAACATCCAACCTCTAACGAGTTACATTCTAAATTCCTTCTACAACTGGGTTTTCTCTCCTAACAATCTATAGAAGTAGGATGTCCAGTTTTGTAAGTTTCGCTTCATTCTCGCCTCCAGTTCAGGTTTTATTTGCATGAATTATCCTTCTTCCTATATGAAAAAATTTTGTTGACATTATCATACTGTATCTGAACATGGAAATCATACAATGAATTCATGTGATAAATGCTGTTTTGCAGGGGTCGTGGTGGTCTAGGAGTCACACCTCCCGCCGATGATCCAGGTTCGATTCCCGACGGGGTCGAACCCCGGATTTTCACATGTGGGAATCGTGCCGCACGATGCCGTTCGTCGGCGGGTTTTCTCGGGGATCTCCTGTTTCCCCCACCATTTCAGTTCTCATGACACCCCTGACCTGCGCTCATGACCTCGATGTTAAAGCGCTAACCAAAAATTACTCACTCATATTGTTTTGCAATACTTTAACGTGAATGTCATTTCATACTAAAATTAGCCCGCAGTTTTTTTATAGGTTAGGTTGTAAATATTATTTTCGCCTTCAATTGCTACGTTTCCATTTAGTTTTGAAATTGGTTTCAAAACACTTGCCGTTTTGAAAACGCTCATGGAAACGGGATTCAAATCGATTAGAGTCTCAAGGTCGTTTCACACAAAATTGAACATTGGGATCGTATCGGATTGAGTCGGGCGTAAAATGCCATGGAAACGCGGATCGTACTGAAAAATAATCGAAAGTAAACAAACACATACAAGGACTGAACAAAATTTATCATACTATCATGAAGAACAATAGTTTTCTTGTATCCATTTAATTTACTGAAGCAATTTACTTTACGTGGAGGCAAATAAAATTAAGAGGTGATTGTGTGAATTTATTTATTTCATGTCAACCAACATAAATTTCAGTTGTACCAACATTACCATGCGCAAATTTGTACAGCGAACTGAAATCGATTTCTGTCGTATCCAAAGTTTGTATGTAGACGGGTATTGAACTCAGTCGTGATACAGTACCCAATTCGTTTTCAAAACGATGTGGAAACGTATTTAGTATACCATATGCAAGTATACAGAAGTTCTAGTCACTAATGCCCTTTTGCGCCAGTTTGGGCACATAGTATCACGTACAAATACAAATTCCACGTATTTTCGTCTAGTAATCTGAATGATCACGTTACACTTCCCACTTCCGGTTAGTTTGTCGCTTTCAATTCTTTTGTAATTTCATGTGTAAATTTCCAACCATTATTCCCTATTCTTCCTTGATTTTTTTAAGGACCGCTATTTTCCTGTCATCCATTCTGTACTTGTCAACTTATCACTAGTTGCTTATAACTGCTTAGCTGAAATGTTTGAGAAACAGAAATACCCCTACTTGTCATTTCAACTACTATTTGCTTGTCACTTGTCCAACTTGTCGCTTTGAGAAATATGCCCAGAATGTGTAGTGGCTCCCAGTAGCTGTTAAACATGTGCACCGTCCAACCGTAGGCTGCGACACGCATCTTGGAGCGTTGCCACTGCATGCGAAGTAACTGCGTGTAATCGGGGACCTGAATTCGAAACCATACTATCTCCAAAATGTATAAAACCGTAATTAAAAGTAATATCATTTTCGTGTGCATTTGTATCTATCTTTAATGTGTTACTAATTAAAATACAATATATTTACTCCGGTTAGTATCATATTTCAGATAAATAAATGTGCACAGTAAAGAATTTATTTTCTGGCTCATTTTTAAATTTTGGAGTTAGCATGGTTTGAAATTCGGGTCACCAATTGATCGCCTACTGAAATTGGGCACATGCGTCTGGTCGAAGCTTGACATACATCCAACTGTTCAGGTCCACACGTCCAAGTCCAACCTTGACACTTTAGCTACGTGTGTCTTTCATTTTTCCAGTCGTCGCAATAATTGACGAGGTTTCTCCACTACATCTGCCTGTGTTTCCTGCGTATTTGTCCCTTTGGCTCGTTGAAGGAGCTACATAGCCCATTTTATTTGAATTTGTTTATTCCGATAGTTCTATGAAACTAGCTCCCGAAATATGTCGGTCGAACTGCGGAACAATCTGTACACTGGATGTTTCTAAAAAAAATGGGGCCAAACTTCCGGAAATGATTTCTTATCTAAATTGAGGTAGGCTTATATAATGTGACTTATAGTCTCATACAATTCTCCCTTGAAAATGGGGTTAAGTCGTTTGAAGTGTAAAAGATCATCAACATGTGAAGAAACCATTCCAAAACGTCCACTCTTCATGATAATAAAAGGGGTGGTCACCCGATTATCGCATTAATTTGTTAGCCAGTAGAAGATGTAAGAATATTGTATTGTATTTTAAACGAGAGGTTCCAACGAAGGAAAAAGAACCCTTGTTAAAAAATTTTTTAGAATCCGTCATTTCGAAGTAAAACATAAATAACAATTCCTATGACGATAAATGCCCTACCTAGTATCTAGAGAAAGTTGTTATTTCGGAAGGTAATTCCTGACAGAATGAGTGTTTAGTACACGTGTGGTGCAGTGGGGTAGCTAGGTCAGGTGACACTTTGAGCTAAAATGTTTGCTCAATGTATGGAATTAAATATCATGGCATGGTACTGTCGTACAAATAATTGTGTATATTTTATTTCCAAACGATGCATCATAAGCTCTTTCCACAAGGGAACATTTTATCTTTATTTGGACCTCTAGTTTAAAAATACAATTCAAGAGTGTCAAATATCCAAGTGGCTACCGAAGTAACGCTCTAATAGTATGACCACTCCAATTTCTATCATGAAGGGAGGACATTTTCGAATGGTTTTATTTGCAGATTGATGATCTGATACACTTGAAGCGATATGAGAAGAATCGCTGTATATTTTCATGTAGTTAAGTATTTATTGTAAAATTAACATACTTTAACCACATTTTCAAGGGTGAATATCTCCCTTGAGAACTGTGTGAGACTATAAGTCACATTATACAACGCTACCTTATTTTCAGTAACGAACCCCTTCCCCGAAGTTCCTCCATCTTTGTGTATGTAACCGAATGGGGCAACTCTTTGGAAAAGAAACTAGACTTCACGTTTGAATTTTTAATGGCTACCTTATGAAAGCCTATAAGTCACATTAAACCGTTCTACCTCATTTTCGGTATGGATTCCCTTTCCGAAATTTTTCCTCGTGTTTTATAAACACTTTGTATGTAACTCAGTGAGATAATTCTTCTTAAAAATGGACCTTTTTGTAACAATAATTCATTGCTTTCCGTCAGCCACTTCAGCCTATAAAATTACCAAATCGTTGTTCAACCATAGCTTTACAATATTAAATCATGCAATGCCGTTACCAAAATTTGAATTTGGCGCGGACACAATCCTCACTTAGATCATTGATACCTTAGGTAGTTCTTGGCAGTAACTGAAAAAGATAAAATATATTTGAACTATACATTTTGTATAGATATTTGCTTTCCAAGTTTTGAGACACATTTTTCAGTGACTAGTGATGACAGTTCTAGACAAACCTTTTGAAATAATAGGATATTTTTAATGGCAGCCTTATTCTTCGTATTTCTTTAGCAGACTTCGAAACGGAGAGTTGAAAAATATGAATATTTAAAGTGCTGTATTTTTTTTTTTAATAAAGCACTAATTTACTATACAATTTTGTAGGTCAAAATAATATAATATTAAAACATATTTTCTTCAGAATTGACAACATTTTGGAAGATGATCAGGCCCAAAAATCATCCCTTTTGGCCACGCCTCTGTAACTATAAATGTTGGGTATTTTTGTATCAAACAAACCGGGATTTCTGTCATTTGGAATAAATTAGAAGCAAATATTACTTCAGATGATAATATTTAAACACGAAACCACAGTATAACAACTCTATTTTAGGTCATACTTCCCCCTTTTTTTAATGTTTTCGCGATAATTATTTTTCGATCCTAAACGAGGGCATATATCAAAACTTTGTTTGGTAGTTTTGTTTAAAATTATACTCTCAGTGATAACTTTTATTTTCAATGCAGTAAACACTACGGTTTTAGCTGATTATACAATTAATGAAATTCTTGTTAATTGACTTTTTAGTCGACACTATATTTTTGTCTTGAAAAAAATTAGCTGTTACTGCAAAAACCATTTTACACAAAACAAATTGTGATGTCTGCTTTCGTTTGGACTTTAAAATATTATACAAACATACCGGAAGAAATCACGGGTTCACTGATCTGTATGTAGGCTGTAAATTCTAGCATATAACAACTGCTCATTGGCTGCTTACTAAAACATTAATACCACATGACAAGGTGTGCATTAAGTTGATTCTTTATTATTTGCTCAGATCTCTACAGGAGGTGTCAAATAAGACCAGAGCCAACTGCAAAAGTTGCACGAATGTACAGTTGCTTGACTTCCAACTTGTGCCCAAAACAAAACGCGAATTTTTCAGATCTCTAATTATTAGGGACCTGAAGATTTCGCGGTTTCGTTTAGGCACCAACTAAAATTCTTCTGACTGTATGTTCATGTCACTTCCGTTATTAGACCTTGACTTGTTTGACACCTTCTGAAAGAAGCTGAGTCAATAACTAAATGCATGTCCATTTCACAGTTGAAGCGAGAAGCTAACGAACAGCTGCTGTGTGCTTGAGTTCACATAATATATTCTTGAAGGCTAGCCTATAGGACAGTGATCGAACGAGTTATTCCATTCTGTACTTATTATATAGTATTCAGTAGAAAGAGGAAAGCATGGCATTAATGTTAGGTATATAATGGCAACCAAGCAAAATTATTGAGTGATGAAAAGTGGAGCAAAGTTACACGGAAAATAATATTTTGTGGCAGTTACAAAATATTTTGTGAGCATTCACCCTGAAAAATTTATTTTGTAGTCACCACAAAAATGTTTAGTTGTGACCACTAAAAAATTGTGACCAGCACAAAATTATTTATTGGTCACTACAAAATAATTTTGCAGGGAAGATTTCCTACAAATTTTTCTCTCAGTGCACCCACAGGTGCAAAAGTAGCCTTAGTTTATGCTATGCGCACAAAATTGACTTCGTACAAGACAGGAAACATGTTCAAATAATTTGCCATCTGAAGGCAAGTGTGGGAATGGAAAGGCATGCCCAGTTGACAGGTTCGAACCCACGTCCGTGAAGTTATTCGTTGTGCGCCGCATGCTGTGGTGTTATGTCCTGCCTTCTTCCTCGGATTGCTCCGTCCCGTAGGACGCATGAGTCATGTTGGTGGATACAGGGGTGAGGTTTGTGTCTCCCTAGCCCGTAGCTGAGGAAGTTGTCATCTCCACTCAACCTTCATCACTTGTGGCGAGCGTCTATGACTGCGCCGGTTGTACGCTCGCTGTCTCTGACGACCGGGTACATCTCCACTCCACATCTCCCCTGAGAGTCATCCCTGCTACAGCCAGCTTCTCTCGACACTTGGTCCCAGCGACCATTCAGGAACACGAGTTCCAACTCAGTGTTACCAACAGAGTGGAGAAGAAAGATACCAGTCGTAGCTTAATGATCCTCCACACCTGCGCATGAATTGCGTTGCAGCAGCGAGTTGTGATGTTCCTTTTATATTTTACGAAATTTTTTAAAGCGCATTACATTGTATATCTACAAAAACTCACATTTTAAATAATGTCTCTGTAAGTTTAAAAATTTGGCAAGTTTATAAGTTAAGAAACATTATTCTAGAGCCACTCAAAATACCTTTAAAAACTGTTTCTTCATATTGCCGTGGATGGGCAAGTGGGATTTACGTCTCGTCGACAGCGAGGTAACTAGAGACAGCGACACACAACTTGGTACAATGACAGGAGCTGGGAGAGGAGTCAGCCATGAGCTTTGTCAATGAACCACCCCAGCATTCGCATGGAGAGATTTCGGGAAACAATGGAAAACCGAAATCAGAATGGCCGGAGCTGGGGTCGTAGGTGGGAAGATCCTTAACATGATTCGAAAAAGCAGTCAGTTACAATTGTGCGTCTAAACATTGTGTCCCGCAAATATAATTAAACCCTTACTGTTTTAAGACTCATAATATAAAGAACTACGAACCCGGTGAGCCAGTTGGCAAACTTGCGCGTAGAGGCAATATAGGATTACATACGGTTAGCACTCAATCAATGATGGGCCTCACACACAATTGCAACTAACCTCTCTTGTCACCCCTGAGTTTAAATGGGAAATCAATTTCTAAATAAATAACTTCTCAATATGTGACATTTTAAGATAATTCTTTCCAAACAAAGGAATCTGCAATAAAGTTTCTGGCATCTTATTTTCATACTCTGTACCCACGACATGATTTCAAAATATCTGCTTAGCAAAAAAAAGTGTACATTTTAACTCTAATATATAGATAACTATTAGTGTACCTTACAGATCAATGACCCGTGAACAATCGCTGCCACGAACAATCTTACATAGACACTCGATATTTTCATATTTGGTAACTCTCCAGGCCATTCCATCAAATAACCAGGTCTTGGAAGTTTTTACGAATCATAGACAGACAAGTCCTTCGTCATCATGCATCGGTATATAAATGAAGTTTACAGTGAAGAAGTGCGGTAGATAAAACGTTAAAGTACAGGAAGAACGTTTCTACCGTCACGCGAAAGATCTTTTACCGAAACATGGGTTTCAAAAACTGATGTTTGAGTGTTGTGTAAACTGCGCGAAACTCATGTTTCGTTCTTAGGTGAAACCTGAGTTTGTGTATCATGTTTTGTGACGAAAATAAGGTTTCGTGTGCGTCATAAACAGCGAAATTCAGGTTTCGGGAGTGGCGACTGCCGAGTACTACAGTCACCAATTATGGAATGGGATTATTTAAACGTAAACGATCTTAAAGGGAATATCACATTCATTAATTGCAAATAACATATTTAGCCTGATTTCCAAGAAAATAGTAGGATTATTAGATCACTTTGTGTCTGTGTGTGTGTCTACTGTGTGTGTATGTGCGTAGGGGTGTCCAAGTGTGTGTGTGTCCCCTAAAACCTACTCACCAGTGGACAGAACTTCATCAGACTGTGTACATATATAGTACTTAGTAACCTGTCATGACTTTTATATATTAAGTTTACGACCTGTTAATTTTTTTAATGGCGGCCATTTTAACATTCTTCGATAAAGCTAGATATCTAAGGAATCGTATTTTATAATTACATCAAACTCGGTACCCATAAGGAACCTAGTAAGATAAAATAATTATTAAGAATTTCCTTCATGCAATGTACAAAGTTTCAAAATGGCGGCCATTACTTTTATTTATAGCATAGTACGACATATCTGACGAAATACTTTTTCAAATTTCATTAAACTTAGTACACATATCATACATGCTAAGCCGTCTTTACTTTTGTTTATTTCTATCATACTGTAATCATGTTTTAAAAATTGCGGCCATTGTTATATTTTCAGCGTAGTACTATATAACTTAGGAAACATTTGTCATAATTTCATCAAATTTGGTTTACAATAACTACATACAAAGCTAGCTTTATTTTTGTGTATTGCAATCAAACTTTGCACATGTTTACAAAATGGCGTCCAATTTTTTCTAATTCAAGCATAGTATTGCGTATCTTTGGAAATGTTTTCCAGAATTGCATCAAACTTGGTACATACATACTACATGCAAAGCTGACATGAATATTGTGTATTTAGTTCATCCTGTGTTCATATGTTGAATTTGACGGCCATTTTTTGAATTTTTTGCATAGTATCACATATCTTACGAAATATTTTTCAAAATTTTATCAAACTTGGAACACAAATACTAAATACAAATTTGACGTTACAGATGTGTATTGTAAACCAATCTGTGTTCATATTTTCAAAATGGGAGCAATGTTTATTTTTTTAGCATTAGGAAATATTTTTTAGGATTTCATCTAACTTGGTACACTTATTTTGCATACAAAGCTGACATTACTTTGTGTAATTCGTTCATCATGTCTTCATATTTTCAAACTGATGGTCATCTTTAAATTTTAAGGGTAGTAATTCATAGCTTAGGATTTTTTTTTAAGAATTTTATCTAACTTGGTACACGTAAACTGAATACAACCCTGACTCTACTTTCGTATATTTCGTGCATCCCTCTCTAATATTTAGAAAATGGTGGCTATTTTAATATACCTTTATGATAGAAAGACATCTCAGATAATTTTTCCCCTATTTAATAAACTGCTTACTTGCACATTACTCAGAAAGCTGACTAGCTTAGTATATATCGTATATCGTACGTCTAAATCAGTATTATATTTTAAGTTTTGAAATTCTTGGATTACATAAACGATTTTAATTTTCAGGTTTAATTTGCACCCACTTTGAAGAAAGTGACTTATCAGTTATGCTGGTAACTTAGTTTACTGGTGAGCATTTTTATATTTAGAATAATTTGACACATCTGAGAAAATATTTGTTTTTCTATTTCGTAAATATGTAATGCCCTAGCATACTGACTTTTGTGTATTTCGTTAATCTTTTTTTTTTATTTCTAACCCTGCTATATTGTGTTCCTCTAACAAGGCCGTGTTATGTTTGAGGCCAAGTAAAATGTCTAAATAGATAAATAAAATAAATACTTAATTTCGAATGTTCATATAGCATAATATGTCATATTTGAGGAAATATTTTTTCCGAAGTTCATTAATCTTGGCACGCATATTCTACTAAGTTAGTTGACTGGACCTAAGTATTCAGTTCATACTTTGGTAATTGTTTGAAAACAGCTGACATTTTTGTTATCTTCAGGTTAAGAAGGCATTTTTGAACATTTTTCCCCAACTATATCAAACTGTGTCTATTACTTAGCAAGCTGACTTATCATTTGTGTACTTCGTTTATCATATCTCTAAATAAATATTATTATTTTATATTCCTAGATATACGTAAACGATTTGAACTTTCATTCGTATTTTGCACACACTTTGAGGAAAGTAGGCATATCAGTTACGGGTGTGCCTTTTTCACACCCTCCATTGTTCTGTTGTTATATTTTCATCTATGTTTTGTTATTTTTTGTGTCGTCTTTCTCCAGTCGACTATATTCCCCTTGGGAATTAATTTTGTGTAGTTTTAAATCAGTTTCTTCCTTGTATCGTCTTCTGGGATTTGACGACATTCCTTTGACTAATTATCTGTATATTGGCTTTTATTCCTTCAGATTTTTTATTGTGGGTTTTTCTTCAATACGGCAACATTCACCCTCAATTGCGTATGTCCAAATAGAGTGTTCTGTTAATAATATGAACCCTCTGCAGGAATCATTCGAAGATCACATATATGTGTCTTAAATAACATAATAATCTAATTTCTTGATGTTTCTTATATTTTCATTCCTGTTCGTAAACAAAATAAAGTTTCAACATATTTTTAGTAAATTAATTGACTCTTGTAATTTACCTTCATTACTTGTTGAAGATACACAAGTTTTCGAAACTGTAGTTTCTCATTGCGGAGACCTTGATTTCTATATTTGGGGTCCCCAAACTAAACATTCGGACGACGGTATAAACGTACTAAGAGAAAATAAAAAATGACCCGAGACACTGTTTGAGATTCTCCTGACATTATAATTCACCAAGACTTAGGCCTGTATGTTTTATCAATAGCACAAGGACAGTATGCATTTCTTTCTCCTCCACTATAAACATACTTCCCCTTCCTGATATTACCATCAATAATACCAGCTGCTTTCTTGAATGTTTATAGCATCTGCTGCCACTGATGTATTTCATCAATAATCATTCAAAACCTGCTCACACACTAGGTAATCTAATACTGCCATTATTTACATGAACTTGAATTGACTTGTTTAACTTCCTAAAATAACAAGAACAGAACATATCTAAGGCTATATGTATGCACTATGAAAAGTTTGGTAAATTTACCATAAAAAATGTTTAGAAACCCAGTTGGTAAAGTGTTTCTTGAAAAACAAGTGAACGGTTAACAGTTAGTTCTAAAACATACTTTCTAATCATGTACTTTATAAAATAAACAAAAATGTTTAGTTGTGTAAAATATAAGTTTGATAATTGATAATGTGATTCTTATCCACTGGGAAGTGATACATCATCACATAATTTGTTTCCAATAGATGGAACTCGGATCAGGTACAAACAGCTCCTGCTATTTTGTAGGAATACTCGTCAAATAGTACGAGTTTTACGCCTCGGTCAACTTTTCCCGAAAAGGCTAGATGAGGGGGGCGAGGGGTAAAACCTCTCACGTACCTTGCAGAAGAGGGTGCTAGATACGCCTGATCAGCACAGTGCGCGAGTAGCCATCACACCAGATGACCGGGCAACCATGAGGACTCGGAGTTACCTACACGTCACGGCCGAACCACGGACGTCAGGACAGATCCAATCGGAACGTTATTACAGATGAACCCACGAGTCTCGCCGGTCCATTACGTGATTGCCAGAGGAACGAGACCAATAGTGGTTGGAGTGGGGTGTCGGGAGCAGAATGAGGGGAGGTTGCTGATATCTGGACGCGATGTCTGCTGGCAGGAGTTCCTGAGAACTACCTCTGACTGCAGACGTGGTTCTGAACCAGGGGTGTACGCCTCTGATGACGTTGCCGCAGGTCTGCTTCCTGACATCAACTACATGCTACGTGTCTCTATTAGTCTAATCGTATACAATCCGTCCAATATAAATATTCAAAACATTAGCACTAAAACACTTTTAATTATGCAAATACTCTTTCTGATCTGAACACTACCACTTTACATACTCGTAAACTAGTTAACGATGCTCCCTTTTTATTAAATGTGTTTCCTACACTCAAAATCTGAATTAGTGAATATTCACGCTGATGGCTGGAGCAGTTTCAACAATTTGAATCAATGAAAATAGTCACTGTTTAATTAGTGAATATTCACTGATTTCCTTTAAGAGTGTCAACATCTTACAAGTGAATCAGTGAATATTCACTTTATTTTCTCAGTTGTTTTCAAAGAGCAGTTTTCACTTATTGAATCAGTGAAAAATTACTGGAAAAACTGTGGAAATTCACTAATTAACTTGATGAATAATGGCACTCTTTATCAGTACCAGTGAATAGTCAGCGATGTCACAGGGGTTTTTCAGTTATTAAATTTGTTGAAACTGCTCCGTCCAATGGCGTGAATCAGTGAATTTTCACTAATTCAGATTTATAGTGTACATTGACTATAAAAAAATAGTAAACAATACAGGATTGAAGGTGCCAAACCATCCACTAGCAATTTTATATATTTTCTTTGCGTTGTTTAAAAAATAATAATTTATATTAATGTGTATATTAAGCACTTAAATGAAATATGCGATTTTTATCACCTTAAAAGATAAAAATACATTCTGTTTCTGGACTTTATTAACAACTTATTTGTATGTGCTATGTGCTCGGACAAATAGTGTCGACACCTATATGTGTTCGTATATTATATTTTATCTTTATAGTTTTTCTTTATTTTTCTTTATTTGCTTTTATACTGTCTTATTAATGTGTTGCACTTGTTCTTTGTTTATCTTGCAACATTATCAACCTGTTATTGCCACTTGGCTGTTGAATGACTGTTACAGACTTATAAATGGAATTAAGTTATTATAATTTTTATTTTCATCATTATCATCTAGTCTGAAAAACACGAATTTACTATATATGTACAAATAATAACGTGAAGTTACCAGCACAAATTATAAAGCTACTTTCACAAGGTGGGTGAAAATTAACCCTTAAAGTTAAGACCGTTTACGTACATCTAGGAATATTAAACTATAACATTAATTTAGATACATGATAAACGAAATATACAAAAAAGTAAGCTTACTAAGTAATATATGCGTACCCAGTTTGAAGAAATTGGGAAGAAAATTTTCTGAGAAGTCATTCTAGAATGAAGATAAAAATGGCCGCCGTTTTCAAAATATTACCAACTGATGAACAAAATACACAAACTTCCTGACAACTGAGTAGAATATACGTGCCAAGATTAATGAACTTCAAAAAATTAATTCCTCAAATATGTTATATAATGATAAACTATAAAATTGGCCTCACTATAACAATATGAACACATTATTAACGAAATACACAAAAATCAAGCCAGTTTGCTAAATAGTATATGTGTACTAAGATTAATAAAATTAGAAAATAATATTTCCTCAGACATGTAAATTATTCTAAACATAAAGAACTACTACCTTTTCAAAATGCTAATGTAAAGTGACCGAAAAACTAAAACAAAATTTATGTCGAATTTCCATACTGTATGTGAACCAAGATCAATTAAAATAAAAAATAAAAAATTCCTCAATATTGTCAAAATAAAAAAATTCCTAATTTATGAAAAAAAATTACACAGGACGAATATATTATACAAAAGTCAATTTGTTTGTGTGCACTAAATGATATGAAATTCAGAAAAATATATTTCTTGGATTATGACATGATATGCTAAAAATATAAAAATGGCCGCTATTATGAAAATATGAACACAGGATCAACGAAATGCACTAAAGTCAAGCCAGCTTATTATGTAGTATAAGTGTACCAAGTTGATGAAATTCTGAAAATATTTCGTAAGTTACGTAATACCATGCTAAAAATACCAAAATGTTCGCCATTTTGAAAATATAAAAACACAGGACGAACGAAACCCACAAAAATCAAGTCAATTTTATATGTAGTATGTGTGTGCAAGTTTAGACGCAATTCTAAAATACCGTTCCTGAGATATCTAGCTTGATCGGTAAATTTTAAAATTATCGCCATTTTCAAAATATGAACAAGGCGTAAACGAAACATTTGAAAGTCAAGTCAGGTTACTAAGTACTATACGCGTACAAATTTTGAAGGAATTCCGTTTACTGGTTCAAAAGTTTTTAGAGGGACACACACGCATACGCACACGGACACAGACAGCATACACAGACAGGAAGGTAAGTCTGCTTTCCCCTTCGGAAAGTAGGTTAAAAATCAAGGTTGATTCCTATGGTGGGGTTGCAGGGGCGATATGAGATATTAATCTCCTCCTCCACCAAATATATTTTGATCTATGCTGAGGGAACACACTAAAACGCTTTCCTAGTCCGTAACGTCAGTTAATTCCAAACAATAAATGAGGGATTAGTTACCACAATTCTTTGTTCAATACGTATCTATCTGGCGTCTGGGAAACAATGAGGAGAAAACACTTGAGCAGAAACAGATATTGCGAAGGTGTTAAACAGATGCAGAAATTTCCGAATGCTTATAGCCACTTGTAACATTGAAGATTCATGTTCGTGTGACTTTGAAAACATTAACTATCACGATCATAATTAAGGAAGATAAGTACCCGCAATTTTGGAATAATGGAACTTCTGAATTCGTTTAGCTTACACATATTCTATAACATTTTATGCTACGAGAAGGCAGAGGGAATAGTTGCTTACACTGTATACAGTTGGCATTACTTGACTACTATTGATTGTAAAATACCTGTGACCTTCGAAGAAAAAAATTACTTTCTTCCTCTGGGAGGTTACTAATAAAAAGCAAAAAAATATATAGTAAAGGTGTGACAGTATGATAACGCTTAACAAGGTAATATCTGTGCCATGACAGACGAGAAATTTGGAAAAATTCACTGTATGAAACTTACAGCGAAATTTGAAGAATTCGAAGATGGCAGGTACTAATTAATTCCATTTAATATCGCTCATTAATTTAGAGACGTGCATCGTTTGACTACAGCTAGAAAAACAGAGAAAAACAAGAGTTTCTGATGCTCTTGAAATTATAGTGAACATTAAGTATAGGTTTGAAGCCTACCCAAAAAAAAAAAACGTTACACGGTAGAGGAACAATAGCATTGGGCGCAAGGGCGCGTTGTTAAGAGTTGGGAATCGGTGGTCAGGATAACATCACCATACAGAGTCTAAAGACTGACATTTCTAGACATGACGTAAATGACACCCACTGCTAACTCTCCGTGTCTATAGGCGTGAGAAAACATTAGTTCTGGCCACCAGTATCATATAAACATGTAAACGACTAGGCAAAAGCCGCTCTGCAGACAGCAACAATCTAGCAGTGTATATACCACTCAAAAAACATGAACTAGCACTTTTCTAACCACTGTGCCTTATCACTATTGCCAAGAAGATCACAGTGACACGAAGTTTCCTACGTAGCGCAAGAGATTTACTCAAAGTAAAATATGTAAGTAGACTTATGGGTTTAAATTTACATGCAAATGATCTACATTGCATTTTTCTCTATGTGATTCTCCCAACAATGCTTTTTATTGATGGAGTCTGGCTGTACTACAATGGCGTATGGTCACATTTGTTTTTCTCAATATTCTCACTCCCATTGCAAGAATGTTTTTCATCCGAAATGTTATTTGGCAGGAACTTTCTTCCGCTCAGTCGATGCACACCACTGCATGTTGAGGCACAGCCTCTGTTTACAGTTTCGTATCTACAAGTTGGTCACAAATGCTTCGAATTCTCAACAATTTCCCTTATGTTGCTTACGGAACAGCAATCGACTATTATTTCTACCTGTAGAATATCTAGCCAGTTTTACTAGTATGAGATGCATTATAATTTACTATACTGTCTCTGCAATTAATATGCGTTGCTTGGTGCAGTCTTTTGAACTCGATTAAGGGCGTTAAAGTGGGGATAACCATAATTTTACAATTGCATGAAATAGTATGAGTTTTGTAGACATTACTTGGAAGTAAATTTTCCTCTTACGAAAAAAATACCTGACCCAGTTTTCCCATTATGACATTTCTAAGTCATTCACACCACGAAAAAGAAAATATTATAAAACGGAGTAATTTACAATGAAACTACGCATCACGCGATACGTTTCGATGCATAAAATGACACATAACAAAATAGTTTTTTATTCTAAAAAAATTTCTGAATTTTGGATTTTTGTTGTTACGTATATTTACAAAATTGTTTTAATACAAAAACACTTCATGATGTATTATTAAATAAATCAAGTTGTAGACCGTAGCATGTAATTTCAATGTGAATAATTTCATTTAATAATTTTATTGGTTTTCGTAGTATAGTAAAAACATGCAAATTGTGACTGAAATACCACTCTATGAAAACTAGTTCAGCTACGTTTTTTTTCTACAAGAGGAAAATGCACTAACATAAAATTGTTATTTTTTCCCACTTGAGCACCTTTAACGCCATTAACGTTTTAAATTAACGTTCGTGTATCATGATCAAATATTGAAGCAAGCTGTTAAGTGCTGTGCTACATTTCTCCTTTCAAAGATGCTTATATAATCCAAATTTTACTGAAAAATTATAAAATGCTCAAATTTTTGGATAAGTGCTAAAGGTTCTGGGTCGAATGTGCCTGCAGTATTCTTATATTTCGAACAGATTCACATTATAAAAGTTTTAACATAGCCGCAATGTTGCGGTGGAACGCTGATACAAATAATATACTACTTAATCGCCCCCCTTCTCTATCAATGAGTTCTAAATTCACCTCTGCATGCTACCATGTTGAAGACTAAAAACCTGTACTACGTCAGTGAAATAACTTCTTGCTAACGGATCAGTCACACGTGTTTACGAAGAATTATCGCGATGTATACATAGGAATTTATTTACGTTTCGAAAACGAATGGTACACATTTAAAACATCTCCGAAATAAGGAAAGTATATATCATTTATGGCAATTATGCATACAACAATTAAAACATTATGTCTTCACTTCCGGATGCAAACTCGATCAGTATTTTGGTAATTGCAGTGTTCATATTTACGTCAACTGTTTTGTGTCCTTCACTTAGAAGATAATAAAATCTGAAAATTAATGTTAATTGTTAGCAACAGCCTTAAAATCGCAGAAAATCCCAGCAAAAGTTTTGCTGCGAAAACAATTATTTTTTTCTCCACGTACAAACGAGTAAATTTTTTACTGTAGCAAACATATTTCTTTGTGTATGACATAATTCCAATCTAACAAGAAAATTTAAAGATAAGATTTATATATGTAAACCTTTTTTACATAGATATTTTATTAATTATATCATATTATTTTTGCTTTCTGCTAGTTGTTGGATTCGAACCGCCATACATTGACACTGACAGGAAAAGGTAGAGTTAGTTCACGTTTAGGTGACAAAATGCTATGTTAATATATGTTGACTGGTATAATGATATTTGCCATACCTAATATAAGGTCGGTGTGTAGTAGTATAAAAAAACGTATAACTGAAGAACCACGGGCCAAACACAACAAAAAAAACTAGTTTTATTTAATATAAAAAGTACGTACACATAACATAAAGTAAAATATTTCAGGGCCTAAACAAATAGTTACGAGCACCGTCACCAGGGTAAAAGTAGTTCCGGCGCCTATGGAAAAACATTAGATTTTTAATTGCAGAAAATAGTTATAATGGAAGATTAAGGAAAACAATATTTCAAAGTTCTAGACACCGACAAAAAATTAAATAAAAAAATATACAATAACTTACATACAAGAAAAATACTTAAACCAAAGTACGAAAAGTTACTGTGCGATACTAGAAATCATATACCAAAGTTCAACACAGAAGAAAATGACTCAAACCAAATATGTAAAATGAAAAACAGTCTTTAAAGGTCTAACACATAAA
>PNEQ01081682.1:0-12748 GCA_003012365.1 Medauroidea extradentata | reverse complement strand
GTATAAGTATCCAACTGAAGTGTAAATCACATCGCTAGCCCGTTCAGTTGAATTAAAATCGATCATTCACTAAAAAAACACATATCACCCCTGCACAGCATTGAGAAATCGAATTTCGAAAAATCTGAAAACAGTTTTGCGGTAATTTCTGTAATCATCATCCTGAAGCAAAAATTAATTGTATATCTCGACGGGTTCGGTAGATATCGAGGATTTATCTAAAACAAGTTCAAGGTCTTTTCACCACTTAAGAGAGTAAATTTCGAAAAACCCTTGAATCACGTTTTAGAATACTTTATTGGTATCTCGTGGACGTAAAAAACACAACATTAGCCCGCTCGGTTCAAGATATATAGACGATTAATTGAAAACACTTTTAACCACTTTTTACCCCTTTTCACGTCCTTAGGTGGCGAATTTCGAAAATTCCTGAAATTACTTTTTAGGTATTTGACTAAGCATCAATCCTAAACAAAAATCACGTCTCTATATAAAAAACAATGGGATCGATATATATCGAATGTGAGTCGAAAACTCATATTACCCCATTTTTAACCAGTTTAGGGCCGAATTCGGAAAATATATTTCAAAAGGTACTTGGGATTCTTACAAAAGCACCAATTTAAAGCAAAGAGTACTTCGATATCTTGATTGATTCGATAGATATGGAAGGATAATCGAAAACACATTTCACGTATTTTCACCCCTTTAAATAAAGAATTTCGAAACGATTTTGAGTCCTGCCATAGACATTTGTAAAAGTAACCAATTAAAGTTAAAATCACGACGATAGGCAATTGTGTTTCAAAGATAAAGACGATTCATTAAAAACACATTTTGCCCCTTTTTACTGTCTGGGGGTCGAATTTCAAAAAAACCTAAAACTACTTTTTGGGTATTTACGTAAGCAATATTTTGAAGTGAATATCAACTCTCTATCCTGAAGGGTTCGATAGATATCGATAGTTGATTGGAAACACATTTAAGGTCTTTTCAGCCCCTTAAATGTTGAACTTCGAAAAATCCTTAAAATGGCCAATATGCATTTTTACGAGTTTCCTATTAAAGAAAAATCACGATGATAGGCCGTCGGGTTCGAGCTCTATCGACGTTTCTTCGGAAACACATTTCGCCCCTTATCACCCCCTTAGAGGTCGAATTTCGAAAAATCCCTTCTTAGTGCTCGCCTACGACCTGAAGGGAACCCCCACAAAAATTTTCACGATTCTAGGTCCAGTGGTTTGGGCTGCAGTTTGATACGTCAGTCAGTCAGTCAGTCAGTCAGTCAGTCAGTCAATCAGTCACCTTTCATTTATATATATATATACAGTATATCCTCATGATTTGTTTATGTTTAGGAATATTGACGTTTGTTTGTCTATGTATACTTAAGTATCTTTGGCCGTAGACGCCTCGAGCCGTGTTATTTTATTACGTGTTCCTGGTTTTGTAATTTAAATTGTAATATAATTTATCAGTGGTAATGGTCTCCAGGTTTCTACCTATGAAAGTAGTGTTACTTGATAACCATCGCGTACTGTGACCTGGTTTGCCGTGCTATCGATAGTGAATATAGAGGTTGTCAAATTGGATAAGAGAAGTGAGGTGTGGGAAGTTTTGAAACGGGAGAAAAAAAGGATGTTCGAGAAAAGGAAAAATAACGGGAGCTATGGAAGACGACGGAAGGGATTTTCGACGAACGTAGCCTTCGAGAAGGACGACGAGGCTCAATATGAAGAGGTCTGCCAAGAAGTCCACTGTATCAGTAATGAATTGATACCGTATGGAGGCAAAACGCCGAATGCAATGAACTTCTCGTCGAGAGCTATCGTCGAGGACTCTCTTCGACGAGGTCCGCCAGGAGGGTCGTCGTTCGGGGCCACTGTCCAGGTTCTGAGGGCCGTCTGCAGGGAGTTTCACCCTATCGCCGGTGACCAGGGCTAGTTTCGCACCATCCAGAGAGACGAATTCAGGTCCTACTCCGTCGTACTGCCCAGCCGACCCGACCTGTTGCCCTGTACAACTGATTCAGCCATCCCAGGGGCGACGTCTTTCAACTGACGAGGTTTCCCAACCGTAGAAGAAGACGTCCGGTAAACGATGACATCCAGAATGTATTAATTACTCATGCACAACACTAGCCATGAACAAGCCTATACAAATATTTAGAACTGGAGTGCCTATATATTTCTCGTATCGCATTGAGCTACCAATAGATTAAACCCACACATACCCGCCGTGTAACGTTATGGTGCGAAGTGAGGAGCCAATAGTGACTTCAACGGCCATATCCAGAATTTAATAGTCGGTCGCTAACGCGGTAAACCAGGTCGTGAACCCACATATTTTGAATGGTCACGCCATCATCACTCGTTAACGAATGATAAACGTCTCAACACACTTTGCTTCTTTTAAGGTAGTCTATTTTTGCCTGGTATGGTTCCCTCCGAGCATTACCACTGAGTAGGAAATGATAAACATAAAACATCAATTAAAATTATAATAAAAAGAAACCTCGTGTTATTGCTATCTGGGAATCGGGCATGTTTAACTCCACTGAGGCAAAAACTGTGTTCTCAGACAACGACTGTATTTTCTCTTGCTTTTAAATTAGCCCTCAAATTAACTGTAAGGTAAATAGATACAGGACTTGACATAACCTTATAAGGAATATTAACCAGGAAAACCTTACAATATAATGTATTTGTCACGGAAGGCAATTTTGTCCTAATTTCTGTGCTTAAACTGTCTCATTTTCGCAATTTGATTATTATCCTTAAGTTTTCACTCATGAAGATTATAGGTTCAGTTTACTAAATCAGACTATCAGAAGATGTTTTTATTAAAGCATTGGAATGCACATTTTACTAATATTAATCTTAAGCAATAATTACTTTGTTGGAAAATAAATATTTTATAACTGCACCCGTACCAAAGTCATGCTACCTATTGTTGTTAAAAATAAATAGATTAAATGCTTGCAACTGGGGATGGAAATGAATGATACAATTACATACTTAGCACGCAATTATCAAAACACTTTGTAAATTCCGTAGTATTTGCATGCAATTGTAATAAGCCATACATGAACACTATGGACTATCAAATAATAGTTTGAATCGATTTAAAGGTTCATGGGTTAAAGGTAATAATAAAATAACATATATTTAATATTTAGAGGTATGTTGCAGAGTTTAATGACCAATTGCTGCACAATAGCTGAAAAGAAATACGGCTTGTACTACACAATTATGAACGGAAAATAAATACGTGCACAATTATTATTGCCTTGTGGCAGCTCATACCTGATGTTTGCTTGACGATAAGTGCAGTGACTTGAGCACTCGACTCCGACCAAGGTGATCCGGGCTCTATTCCCAGCGGGGTCGGTCCCAAGATTCTCACATGTGGGAATCGTGCCGGACGATGCCGCTGGTCGGCGGTTTATTTATCGGGGATCTCAAGTTCCCCCCCCCCCCATCATTTCAGCGCTGCTCCGTACTCACATCGTGTCACCCTTAAGACCAACATGTTGATTGCTGACCAAAATCTTTTCACTCACTTCTCCATTCCTGGAAAAAAACTATGTTCCAAGAACCTTGCATTTGTGGACATAAACGTGTATGTGTAAACATAGTTTTTTTTTTTTTTTACAAAAGGACGATAATTTACAGTTTTTAACAATTTAGTTGTGATGCACCCAATGAAATTTACAGGACAGCGAAGATGTGATAGAGGGTTGGATGATATCTAGGCCCCACCAGAACGGTGCCTGTTGTGTACGGTAGTGTGAAGTGGCGTCGTGGGTGAGGGAAATAGCGTCGAGAATGAGACGCTACTCAATTTTCCGCTAGGATGAGCGTTTACTGGTGCGGCGTCTGCCATAATCCTCGAGGGAGAAGGCGGGGGCGCTCAGGTTATGAAGAGAGCCCTGGAACACTTCTCGCTTCTATGCATGTTAAATACGGACCTTGTAGACTCACCCGTTAGTATCCAATTACCACGAAAAGGGATAGTAATTCGTATTTTGCAGTACTCCACACAGAAAGTGACTGTGCCTCATGTTTATAAAAGAAAATCTTGACCATCTTCCTAACTATGAACTTCTCAGAAATAAAATAATTTTAAATTTAGCATAAATTATTTCATGGAAAACCTTTATTCATACAGAGATAGGTAATATATTGTTTAGCATGTTAGTTACTGACAACTATTAAATCGCAATTACCGTATATATGTGAACAATAAGCAAACATTTTCTTACAATTCGTTAGATATATTTGATATAAAACGGAAGACTGTACTTTTAATGATTTTGATCCGTTTGGTCCAATTATCTTACGAATCACACACATGTATTTGCACATTAATATCGGTCTAATATCGGGTTGCCAATTAAAGGAAAACGAAAACAGTAGCCTACTGAAGGCTATAGTGTCCAGTTATATATATATATTTCGATTCGAAACGAAACATCGTTTCACTCTAAGCAACTACTAATTGGTCAAATTAGTACTGAAAATACGTGTCACGAAATAAAGGTTTTAATTTTAATTATCTTCCTCACTTATTATATCACATAATGAGCACAAGTTCATAAGCCGGCGTTCTAAAAGTATTCGTTTACTTGCGTATATATCGACAGTAATTTGACTAAATTTTCCAATTAAATACTTCTAGTAATAATATTTTAATATATTGCTATATTGAGTAAAGTAAGATATTATTGTAGTCTGTCGAAAGTACTGTAGGTTTTATGTCGTCAGTTTCGATGTCCGCGTCCCGTACATTCTGTTAAAACGTCTGCGAGTTAATTTGTTTATAAAGGACAAAATTTTCGGTAAGTCAGCATACTTCGTTGCTTTGTCCGAACAGCATCTAATACTACACTTCTCTCTTGAGAGACTGGCAACTCGGATCCTGCCAATGCTTTTAGAATCTGTCTTCTTGTTATACCAGGAAGACGGAAGAAATCACGAACTGAAGCAGCCACGTTCACACTGAGAAGCTGAAAACCGGTCCGTTGAGTGCAAACTGCCGTCTTTAACCAACCAGGTGCTGCTGCAGAAGAGACAAGCTCGGGAAATGTGACAATTGTTCACAAGGTCAAAATTCGTCTTTCTAATATTTGTACAGGTAGATGTCAAACACTCGGAGACACGCGAAGCAGCATTAAAATCTACATTCTCAGAACTGGCAATAGGAATGTCACGCTAGTCTTGAACATGGGTGGATATGCAGCAAACATCGTCAATCACTAAGCCGACCCAGCTTACCAAGCCAACAACCTAAACCTTCCAGAAAAATATAATAGAAGACCAAGTGACTTATTGGAGAATCTGTCTTCCCAGAACAAACCAAGAATCAGGTTACAATCAAATATTGCATGACCAAGAATCCATAAAGCTTATGGATATCCGTATATTGTGCCCTATTGCCAGTGTCATAGATTCACCAACACAATCATAAGTCTCATATATATATATATATATATATATATACCTTCCTAATTCCAAATCTGACGTTACCAAAGTCACTCATCAAGAAGTCAATTTCGAAAACACTTTAAAACACCATGACCAATATGTAACAGGATAGCAGAGGAATAATTTGGTATAGCACAGGATAACCTCTACATTATCCTCAAACAAGTTAGATTTCTGTCTCTAAACTGAAGGCTCATGTGGGCTTACTTCTACATCTACTGCTGGTGAACACCTCCGTGGCAAATTTCGAAGTAAAGCTACTTAAGCAAGCTAACAAAAACCTAAGTCTTGTACAGGTATGTGTTCTGTACGTTCGTAATCAGTAATGACAAGAACAAACTCAACCTCTTCGTGAAACAACTTCACTTCTTGCGTACCAATCTCAATTTCCCGATGTTATTATGAAAATGAGAGAAACTATTATTTTTGTCAGTCCTAGTAATCAAGACTCGAGATGGACAACAGATGCACAAGCCGACTACCGCCGATATAATTCCTGAATACTGATCTCCTTCATCAAATAATTGCACAAAAAATTCTCGTATACATCCTGGTTAAGAACACGAGGAGTGCAAATAAGAAGAAAACAAACTATCAGTAGGCTAAAAAAAAATTTAGAAAAGTAACAAACCGAATAAAACTACTTCTGAGTATACGTAAAATCCACACTATATAACAGGTTTTTCTGAAAAAAAAAAAAAAATTCTATATATATATATATATATATATATATATATATATTAAGCGGAAAGAGTTTTACTGACGGTTAAATATAGTTGTCGGCTGGACGACTTTTTGCTGTATAAAAGTTACCATGTTCCTGTTTCGTTTACGTTCGGGTAAGATGCAGAAGGTCTAAAAGCAACAAAGAGCATATCCGTGGTATAGAAATATGATATTGTGTGTTTGTTCGGTAAAATTTAGAACATAAAGAAACCATTCACGATTGAAAGGGGAAAATAAGTCTGTTAAGTAAATACCCAACAAAAAAGTGATTTTGAGTTTTAAATCTTCGAATGGGTTTTTGCAAGTACAATTTGCATTGTAACAAACTGCAAGTGACTGATGCTACATACATACTTTTATTATGAACGTATAGGTACAATTAATGAGAATTTCTCAAGTTAAATTATTGCAATGATAAGGAATGTAAAATTTTATATTTTCCATTTTGCGCGTAAATTCAAAACATTAAACACTATTTAAAATAAAAATTTAAAGCTATGTTGCTAATAGTTATTTAAGTAAGCTTATATATAAAACTGTTTAAGTAGTAAGTTTCTTTTAACAGTGATTATACATCCAACAAATAAATTACTGACACGGAAATTTATTTCACTTCAAACATTTTACGATATGGCGGAAGTAAGTAAAATTATATCATTTATTATGTAAAGCATAAACTTTTTCAGTAGTTGTAGTAAGATATAGTGGTTCCAAAAGTGTAATAGTTAGTTTGTAAGAAAATAGTTTACGTATAACAGGGTTAAAATTTTATTTGGTAGTAATGCGTTGTAAGTTTTAGATGTTCATATTGGAATATTCATATAATTCCAGCACGTAAACGTGAGTTTTTTGCCTAAGACTGTACGTAATCCATGTTGCTTCCTTTTCAAACGATTTAAAGTAACTGCATAAAAACAACATATATCTGTTTTAATCTTTAAATTTTTCCAGTTATTTTGTGACTCCGTTTTACAATTCTATGGTATAGTGTGGCAATATTGTCGGCGGTTTCATTTATGGAAAACAGTGCCACGCAGTATTTTCTTAGATCAGGTAATCTCTCATAGAGTACAACGTGCATTATTTTGTGGTCAGCTTGTCAGAAATTATAAATTTTATTTGGTGGTTTTGAGTGAACTAAAAGAACATTAATGTGAGAACGGTTTTCATGAGAGTTGTAACACAGATATTAATTAAGGAAATGAATTCCAAACCTTGCTAACTCTAAAATTTAAGAATTAGAAATAACTGTGTGCATTTATTTCTATCTGAAGTATGATACTAAACGGAGAAAAAATATTATTTAGTTAGTAACGTATTTAAGATAGATATAATTGCTCACGAAGAATATATTACTTTTTATTGCTATTTCATTCATTTCGGAGTTGGCATGGCTTCGAATTCAGGTCCTCAATTTAAAGGTTAAGATTTGGAAATAAAACTGCAATAAAATATTTTCGTCATTTTATATACATTTCATCAGTAACTTCTATGTAGAACGCCAACAAAAATAAAAAAATCAAGTACGATTCAGACTCGCCTAACCCCCGTAGTTTCCATCTCTAGAATGATTGTGATTGACACTTTTTTGTGTTGCGAGTAATATTTGACGAGGGAAAATGGCTGGTCTGTATCAAAGTTCATCAATTTGCATTATAAACGCGGGCATCTGTGAAATCCCAGTAAACGATTTGTATCCTGTCGGCAGCGGTGAATTCGCTGGGCGCGGAGCTGTGGAAGACAATTGTGATTAACTGACAGTATATAGTCCGCTGATCGATTGCCATTTACGTGCGTCGTATTATCATCGTTTGCTCTTACTCGATGTGAAATTTAATTACTCTGTTATTGCCATGCGCAAGAGGAGAGATATTATACAGTTGTCATGCCAAAGATATCCAATTGTAAGATTAATTTTTGTGAGGCATGACAATTTGAATTCCTGATAGCCAAGCTTCTTAATCTCTTGGTTCACTTAGAAATACGAGTTTCTCAGAATGTTTCGAACAATATAGACGTGGCACGGTCTCTTGGAACTACACACTCTAAATCTGAATAAGTGAATATTCACTGATTCAGGCCAATTTATGGAGCAGTTTAAACAAATTTAATCAGTGAGAAACCACTGTGAAATCGGTGACTATTCACTGATTTCGATAAAGAGTGCCAACATTCCTCAAGTTAATTAGTGAATGACCGCAGATTTTCCAGTAATTTTTTACTGATTCAGAAAGTCAAAACTGTTCTTTGAAAACAACTGGAAAATACTGTGAATATTCACAGATTCACTTTTAAGATGTTGGTACTCTTAAAGGAAATCAGTGAATATTCACTAATTAAACAGTGACTATTTTCACTGATTCAACTTGTTGAAACTGCTCCGTTCATCAGTGCGAATCAGTGAATATTCACTATTTCTGATTAAGAGTGCAGCGCGGATTTACATTAACGATTGGTTGGTTCAATTTCTTGTAAACAACTATAGCCTATATATTCTTGTAATTTAGTGTCCAGAAGGTAATCTCGGGGTGACTCCGTTACGACGTAAAATGTCGAAATTTTTTTATAAAATTTAGAATGCACACAGACAAGTTATAACATACGCCATACTGGGTTATATAGGAACACATTCCTTGTATTAAATCACTACAGATGATGGAATATAGTGGAAATATTTTGTGCCGACATACCCTTGAAAACACTGTCGTTTCCTGCATCATATATGATTGGCTGATGTACGTCTGACACAACATAGCTGTCTGCAGACCAATAACAGGCACCAAATATTACAATAGCGAGGTTTTTATTGGCTCAGTCAAATAGGGAAAAAGTCCACGTACAAGCGAAATCCATTAATTTTCTGGTACGGTGAGCGTGAGTTTAAACCCAGCGAACAGTCAAACTTTCCTGCAATAAACTGCCATTGAAGAGGATGGTTTATCGCGGGAAAACCTGACTGCTTATCGGATTTCAATGTACGTTCAGCTTAAGAAATTATGACTGGGTTTCGCTTGTGCGTAGATCTGATGCCCTATTTGACTAAGCCAATAAGAATCATATTTGACGCCAGTTATTGGTCTGCAGACGTAAAAAACCCAAACATATATGTAGCAATATATCACAGTGTTTTCTAGGGTATGTTGGCAGAAAACATTTTCGTGATATACCATCATCTCTTACCATCATCTCTGTGAATCATGGAGCTAATAGACTTACGCTAGTAGGTAACCGTTAACTGTCAGTGGTAATTCTCAGGGACAAATAGGCAGTCATAATAATTAGGCTAGAGGTAGTATCGTCTGGTGGAGTTCTGTGCTCGGTACAATCTGACTGATTCACTGACATTTTAGCGTACTTCCCCATACACCAAAACCAACTCCATTAAACTGTACACAGGCGCACTGTCCGTCCACTACGGTAAACCGGGTCGAACTACTGCGAACCGCGTTAGTAGCCATGCAGTGCTCAGTGGAGTTATCAGGCATCCATAACTGCGTATAGTCTTGTTTAAACCCCATGTACACAAGGCTGTACACCCACCTTCTGCACTTTGTCACTATAACTAGTAATATGCTATATTTGGGCATCTCACTTCGAGCCATGATCTTTCATTTACTTCAAACAATTGCAAATAACTCGAATATTTTTTAACGAAATGCATTAAAAAATTTGAGACCGTGTACAGCCATACGATACACAATTTTGCCAGAATACTTATTAAAATAATGTACCGTTTGCTAGCAAAAAAATTAATTTGCTTAATTTTGACAGCAAAATATGTGATATTTCACGTGGGAAAATGTAAAAATCAGCTTCGTGTATTGCAACTGAAAAATTCAGATGCAAACGATGATATGTAAGTGTTAAAACTGAAGAATGAATTTTTGATACGTGCATTAATTTGTATTAAAAATATTTCCGAAACCACTGCAGAACTAAAGAGAGAGGCCTTAAATAAGCAACTCATGATGTAACAGAAAATTAAAAATTCTGTCAGTCGTTAAAATCATTGGTAACGTACTCGACTGCTTCTGAGTTGAAACAAGATATTGTCTTATTTTACAAATCTATTTATAATGTATTATAGATAGAGAAGATGATTTATCGCGGGAAAACTTTACTGTGTGCTAGGTTTCAATGTACGTTCAGCATATCAAACGATTACCGGCTTTCGTTTGTACGCGGAGCTGTGACCTTATTTGACTGATCCAATAAGAATCTCGCTGCTGTAATATTTGATGTCTGTTATTGGTCTGCAGACAGCTACGTTGTGTCAGGCGTATATAACCCAGTCGTACACGTTGCAAAAAACTGCAGCGTTTTCAAGGGCATTTCTGGCACGAAAATTTTTCGCGATATACCAGCCTCGGATTACATGATTCATTTTTAAAGACTGGAAAAATTTGCGGGTTCACTGACATGAAGGCAAGTCTCCAATAACGTGTGTTTACTCAAGCTGACAACAGTTGCTCATTGGTTGCTCACTAAAGCAATGATATCGCATGGTAGAGTCTGCATTCAGTTGCTTCTTCATTATTGGCTAAGGATTCGCCAATAGAGGAGGTTTCAAACAAGTCAAGAGCCAATTACGAACGTGGCACTAACGTAAAGTTGATTGAGATCTAACCCGTACCCAAAACAAAACGCGAACTTTTCTGGTCCCTATTCATGTTGTTTTGCAGTTAGGCATCGATTCAAGTGACTCTTGAGATATGTTTATTCTCGTATTAAAATCGTGCTGTCCACCTCTGTGACCTCAAGGTTGGAGTGACTTCAGGGACGAGTTGGGCAGGTAGGTACGATTCTGCTCGTCAGTGGCAAGGTCGTCATAAACGGATTCAGGTTCTTAGAAATACAGGAAGAAGAACGAAAGTAGTCTTGGCCTAAATCACGAAAACCCGATATCACAATTGCCTTGTGCGAATTTCGTGTGTAAACTGTATTCCGACCTTGTGTTATTTTAAGTGCCAGAAACCTGACGCAAAGGATGTTGGTATACAGAAATGTTTCCTGTAGTAGTAACGGAACATTTCTCATGTTTTTAATTCTTGTATGACAAATGACATTAAATGTTTAGTAAGAGGATTACTGAAGCAAATGTTTTCTTCTTTTTTTTCACCATGAAAATTAAAAGTCTACATTATAATGTAGAGTTAGTTTACAAAGGCCATCGTAGCATTCGTAAGGCTCTGACATTTTTAGGGGAGGTACCAAGGTCAAACAAACACGATGCTACGTAACTCACAAAATATGGTACGTAAGAGAAAAATTCGCTAACTGAACGTCACTTGATACTGAACATGTGAAAGAACCGACGATAAAAATACTATAAAAATGGCAAAATTAAGCCATTTTAATGGTGTTGAAAATTTAATCTAACATATCAATTGCAATTTCTAGCAACAGTGAGCAAAAAATGTCAAATAAATGTGGAATTTGTAATCATGGAAAAAAATGTAAAGGAGTGTTGAATACCAACACATGCATCATGTAATACTACGTCGCGCAATATATTTCCATGAAGTAATAAATAGATATCACATTCAATAAAACGGCGACTGCAACGGGTTAGGTGTACCTTCAAAGGGCTGCTAAGGGACTTGCATTCCAACTGTAGAACTTACATTTAGACTGTTGTAAATAAAATAGTAAGTCTTCTAAGTTAGCTTATAATTTTAATTAAGGAGTAATATCAGCATGTGCATGCACTTATCATAAAGTATAAATAATAAAAAAAATTCCCTGACGTCATTTAGAATTAAATTCAACGTATTGCTAGCAGCTATCGAATTCTGTACTTGAATTCTGTGCATAATATTCAGTGCCCAAACATATTCAGCTGAAGTTTCTAGATCAGTTTACAGTGCATAACATTTTGAATCATTATCTCTGGGATAACTATGATAAATTTTACGTCTACAATATTAGACACGGAGTACCTTTTATAAATACGATAGTTCTAATTCTTCCGCTGGCCTTAACTACTGGAAATTCGTATTATAAACTTATTTACGTATTGCGGTGTATAAACCTCAAATTAAAATATATTTCGTTCCCTTCTTCTCAACTGAACAGAATACTAGTACAGCTTAGGACATGTAAATATACAGGGTGGCCAAGAATAAGTGTTAGAAATTGATAGGGATGGTAGATGTGCATGTTTGGAACATATTTGATTTAGGAACCCATGTCCGGAAATGCATCCTTATACCTACAATGGTGCACCAAAGTAACAGGGGTAGGCAGGCAACCTGGCGACAACAAGCCAGTGAAAACATCTGTTGTGTTGTGTTATGTACTACCCGCTTTGACGCTCTGTGACTGTACGAGACACCTGGCATGTGTTACACTCGCTACGTTTACCTTTTAAATTTGCTGCTCAAAATGTCCTCCGCCACACCCGATACATGCAGTGCAGCGCCGTAACATGTTGCGTCGCACATCGCTGAAGACAGCTGGTGTGTTTTTGATGGTCTGAAACGCAGCATGTATCCTGGCCACCAGTTCTTCCCTGGTATGTACAGGAGTGGCGTACA
>PNEQ01081681.1:0-12748 GCA_003012365.1 Medauroidea extradentata | reverse complement strand
AGCATGCGTTCTTCATTACACAGGGCGAATTTGATACAATGTACGAAGTTATGATGTATACATTAAAATTGTCTTTGTAAATTTTTGTGGGAATGTTCAAACTAATTTAGTTTCACAGTAGGCTACATTAGTCGGTCAATTCAGTTGGGTAGGACAACTTTGCTGCTGACGAACATTAGACCCTGGCTAATTTTTTCGTTGTAACATCTTGTTAACTGCAAGTTATTTAATTTTTGTCGGTTTGTTTGCTTATACGAGCACAATTTTTAAAATTTGTGCTACTAAAGGTTAATATAATTGTTCATAGAATGTTCGTGGCATGTTAGTGACCTGTGCCGTGGACGCCCGTTCTGCCGCCGTCCTTTTTGGGCTGCCGCGGCCGTGTCCCGGCCACGTGCTCTCTCCTCCCTCCCCTAGCTACAGCAGGACATAAGGCACTGTGCTTCATCAGTGGAGACGTCAACACCAACGTCCCTCCCTATGAAGGTACATTACGGTCTACAACTAGCAGTTTTGGGCTAGTTAAATTCGTTTGCAGGGCCCGCAGCGTATTTGCTAGTATTTTCAACAAAATCTAAAACTGTCCCAGACCATGTGAACATGTTTATGATGTCGGGGCGCTACACGCCACGACGCACGTCAGGTGCCTAGCTGCAACAGACATTGTGTAAATAGTGACATTAGTTAATCAGAAAGTATACAAGAATACACTGTAGATTTGCATGATTGCTTACAGTACTCTTTTTAAAAAACACTTTGAACATTTTGGATATCATTTCAGTTGCTAAAGTCGTCATAGTGGCAAGGACACTTTAGGAAAGCCTGCCAAGAGTGTTTTAATTTACTTTTTGTGTTCTTAACATTTATATGCTCCTTAAGAGCATGTTTGATGCATGTCTTCTCTTAATTCAAGCAGAATCTCATTATGTATTTAATTTTTTAATTTAATACGTATTTTATTCTAACAATGCTTTCAGAGATTGTCCTACAAAAGACTGGCAGTTATATTTATATGTAATAGACAGAAACATTCTTAAAATTATTTCTTTACTTTTTCATGACTTTTGGTTTTGCATTTATGTTTAAATTAGAATGTAAGAGCAAATCCACCACGTCTGGCGGGAACGCGGGCTTCCGGGTCCCCGCCTGACGCCATATTGAGTTAGTCTTCGCCCCGTCAGCGAGCAAGTAGGTTGTGCGCGCGGAGTGTGGTCACGTCTCCCTGAGGTCCCTCATCTTTAGTGACGTAATCATTTAGTTTTCAATAGTTTATTTAGTCTACCGGAACCTTTTTGTGTCCCTTCATGGCCTCAGGGATCGACGCGCGTCAGGGCAGTGCTATTTGAGCCTCCCTCATAACTTTTCACTTAAGTTAATTGTTGGCCGATGCCAGTTTTCACAGTTTTACTGATTCGCTCCGAGCGAATATTTTACGTATGGTCAATGGGGGCACTGCTCGAGGGTGTTTCAAGCTAATAAACCACCACGCTGGTTTCAATTCACGTCAGTGTTTTCCTCAAAGGCAACAATGACTTTCTTCCCCTCCGCACTCTAAGGAGCCACAGCAACCAGAGTCGTCGGGAGCAGCGCGTGCCAGGTAGGGCTAGCACGCAAACCGCCATGTAGACTTCCAACACAGACAAGCAGCAGGAGGGCCAGGTTACATGGCCAACAGGCAGTCGACCCACACCAGACGTCAATCACAGGTAACCTCACTTCGGGCACATCCTTTGGTTCCCCTGAACCGACCCTGGCCTATCCCGCGCCGTGTTATTAGTACCCCATAATTTGTAGCGCCCTTTCCCCAGGTTTTTTAATGTCACTGCCTCCACCTTTTTTAGTGGTCTTACCCTACAATTTTCTGTCCACCTACCAAACATATTCCTGTCCATCTGCTCCGAGGTTTTTAATGTCAATAGCCTACCCAACATTTAGTACTACCCTACAACTTTATGTTCACCTACCCTACATATTTCTGTAGGCCTACCTATGCTCTAAGATTTTAATGACCTTGCCCCATATTTTTGGTGGTCCTACCCTAAATATTTCTGTACCCCTACTCCGTGATTTTAATGTCCCTATTTAATATTTTTAGTGGTCCTACCGTACAACTTTCTGTTCTCCTACCCTACATATTATTGTACCTCTGTTCCAAGACTTTTAACGTCCCTGCCCATTTTTAGTTCTCCTACCCTATATATTTCTGCACCCCTGCTTCAAGATCTTTAATGTCCCTATCCAACATTTTTAGTGGTCCTACCCTACAACTTTCTGTTCTCCTACTCTACATACACATATTTCTGTATCTCTGCGTCAAGATTTTAATGACCTTGCCCCATATTTTAGTGGTCCTATCCTTACATATTTCTGTACCTCTTCTCCATTATTTTTAATGTCTCTGCCCCATATTTTTGTGTTCCTATCCTACAATTTTCTGTTCCCATTCCTTATATATTTATATATCCGTGATCCAAGATATTATAAGTCCCTGTCTAACATGTTTAGTGTTCCTATCCTACAATGTTGTGTGTCCCTACCCTGCAAATTTCTGTACCTCTGCCTCCTAAAATGAAGTCGTAACTATAAAATACTCTTTGAGGAAAGTGTTAAACAACAACTTGAGCTAGGCCTACCACAAAATTGTTAAAATTATGAATTCTTGTATCCTATATGCCTTTATGCACTCTTGTACTGATGACATGTACGTACTTAGTAGGCCTATTCTGCAACATATTGTGGGGTTCCGGTAACTTAAAACTTGACTTGTTAAAGAACTAGTTTTGTTAATAATCTCCATATAGCCTAGTACGAAATTTACATTTTACTATTTTACTGTTAAATTCCCATCCTGATGTATTTCAAGATTTCTTCACTAAATGCCTGGGAAAGGTATTTAATGTGTAAAACAACTCTTAGACGAAATCGTAACACATTATACAATATCACATAAAGTAATCTTGGATTTATTCAACCAATGACAGTAAAAATATAAATGTAAGTTTTATGCACGTTTACCGTCAGGTTAACCTCGTCACTATTTACAAAATAACTACGAGTACACTGCAACATTATCTGGCTTTGTTCGTGACTACGGTGATTTTAATTAATTCGGAAAACAAAATAATTTGCACAGTTCTTCTGTTACTGGATTATTACAGCAAGGACAAAAATTGTATCACTGTTTAGCACGGGACGAGAGTGTTTGTTTTGAATAAGCATCGTCATGTGACGTCACACGTGACTTTTTTTATTGCTGCCAGTTCTGCCCTTACTCGCCGAGCATGGGCAGAAATGGCAGTCATTTCTGGCAAAACTGGCATCTGCTAGTCCCACCCGAACAGCATACCAAAAAAATACTTCCGGTAAAACGAACACCTTCTGGCAGAAAACTAGCAGAACTGGCACAAAACTGGCAGACTGGCAGACCATGCGAATAAACCTAAAATGTAGTAAATTAACATGGACCTTCTTACGTTACCTTTGCGTTAACTTCAGAGAAAAATTTACCGCGGATCTGACCGATGTTTCACATTGAAGTTAAGGAATTAAGCAAGGTCAGTAGACCTTGGAATAGAGGTACAAGGCTACCAATTATAGTCAAGTTTTCGACAAATTCACCAAGATTATTATGACTGTGTTATGCTGCTCACGTAAAATGTAAATTGTTTAGTTATAGGTGTGGAATAACTGTCTCCTAGTTACATTAACTAATATTCAAGTGAGTCCACCTTCTGAACGTGTCCACAATATTATATTATTTGGTTACTATTTGGTCCTGGTTCGATATTTAGTGTGTTGGCAATAAAATACACTATTTTATCGGACTCAAAGGCCCCGTTACGTTACTGCTGAAATCACTGAGATTACTGAGTTTACTGCCAGCAGTATCGGGACAGTTTCAGTGTTAGTGGAAATCGTTTTTTATCTCACTGAGATAGTTTCGGAAAAATCGGCAATACAGTAATAAAAGAGATTGTCAATACAAACAACAAATTGAATCAAGTGATGTAAGATAATCAATTTGGCTTGAAACACAATTTATTTAATCGTATTATACCCAAAAACACGGGTAGTTTAAGAGTGCATGGTCATTCTAATCTCGGGGGGCGATTAAATATCGCTTTTGAGAGGTGCAGCGCAAAATTTGCACCAGCGCTGCGTTGCTTTGGTATTAAATATACAAATACACAGGTGCAAGTGGTCACGTGATGGCGCAAAGTGCCTGAAAATTTGCGACTAGCAAATGGCTCGACGCAAGTATATCTGCGCTCTTCGCGCACGCGCATTGGACAATTTTCGGGTGTGTGAAAGTGAATTAACAAAAAAGTTGGATATCTATATATGTATCCAGTGTTCTATGAGCTTTAATTATTTACGTTTTCGTGTACACATTTCACGATTTCTGCTTTTTATAGTTACGAGGTACAGAAGAAGTACGAAACTGAAATGTTTTTTAGTAAAGAAGCAATTAAAAATGTGCAACGATTTATCCTTTCCCCGGAATTTATTTTGAGGGTATTTTCCGTGGCACACGACGAGAAAATAGAGTTGCGTTTGTGACGAGGTTATTTGTACCGTTAAAAACTTTGCTTAAAACTTTTATGCAAATTATAATGTAGATAAATAGCGAATATGTTTTGCAAGTACCTGTTTGGCTAATTGCTTAGAACAGTGACATTACCTCTGTTTTCCTTGCTGGGATGGGGTGTTTCAACATCACATCTTTCTTGCCGACTTGTTTCAACATACGTGCTTAATATTTAAGTGTGATTCTGTTGGGATTCTCTTTATTTCATAAAACGGGAGGGCTATCATTTTAGTTTTAAGTCTTTCGTGAGACTTGCTGTCTACACACATCACACACTATCTCGGTGAACATTGAACTTACAATAATCTAGACTTATTTAAATTTATTGCAGTATAGTTCTACGAACGCCACTCGTATTCACTACACATTAGCAATGAAATTTTTTGAAATAATCAACGTATCACGATTTACGACTCACTGAAAGACGAATGCCACATGAATATCCCATTAGGTAGTAGGCCTACACTCACAAATACCATGCCACACAAGTTAAAATAACTTACGTGAATTTCAAAACTAGGCCACTCAAATTAATATCAGTACAAATATAAAATGTATACAAAGTTTTTGCTCTAATCGCGTCACATGTCTATCCCTTTAGGCACTTTATTTTCCGTTAGCAACATAAAGTATGTAAAAGCTGGTTACAGACGAAAACCACTCTGACGTGTTCCAATTCTGTTACAAAAATGTTGCTCTCCATAAATAAAGCACTTAATTATTCACGAGCACAAAAATGAACACACCCATCCACTACACTGAAAGAACCACGACATTATGGAAATTTACTTTCACACTTCAAAACACAACTACGACATATACACTTGTAATGAAAACTTTGTAACAATTTTCCTTCATAATTTGATATGAACCTATACTTTTACATCCTTGTTTAATCACGAGAAGGCTACAAAATTTGAGGTTACGAAAAATTAAACCAAAACATTACTTTTAGCGCGAGAAATGTTCACTGCTACATGGAAGCTATATCGGCATGTAAGTATGCTGGTGTGCAGACAGCTTTTGCCGTTCAAGTGGCAGTGAGAATGATGTTACAAATTTTCTGATTGGCTTGTGTAAGTTGTAGAGGGGAGGCAGTTGCGCCGAGCCAAAATAGGCTCCGCCCCATGCGTCTTGCGTTTTCGAGTATATTTAATTGCAACTACGACTCGAGGTGCAGGTGCAGAGTAGATTTCCTTGCGTTGCACTGCATCGGTGCAAAACACAAGTGGTGATATTTAATCGGCCCCCTCATCAATTAATTAGTATATGTACTTATATACACATACATATAGTTACACTGAACTTGTATTACTTTAGTAAGAATGTTGTACACGTCCCACAGTCACAAAAATCCTGTAATTATATCACTTAACCTTCGTAACATCCATAAGTTCTACACTCATTTTTAAATCTCCCGCCATCACTCATTTTACTGACACTACACAACCTCTGCAGCTCCAGTAATCTCAGTAGTCGTCTAGCCTCGCACAGGGAGCTTAAACGAAAGCCCGCGAAAACAACTGGTAGTAATATCAGCAGTTTCGGTAGTATGGCTGCTGACGTTACTGAGATTACTGAATCAGTGAAATCAGCAGTAGCGGAATGCGGCCACAGTGTGTTACAAATGCTGCAAGATTACTGACGATCATTGCAATATTTACATTTAACGATGTTATTTGAGTCGCAAAATATTTACATAAACAAGTGGTAACGTAAATTAATAACGAAAATAACTCGCAAGTACCTGGAAAATGTGTAATAAATTACCCTTCCGGTTGTCACATTATGCCTTTCTTACCAACTCGTTTTTTTATTCTCACATTACACGTGCTTTATTTAAGAGTGATTCTGTTGGGATTCTATTTATTTCATGAAATGGGAGGGCTAAACTTTTAGTTTAACGTCTTTCATGAGACTGGTGAGAGACACTATTTTTTGTAGGGTCCTTGAACGTATGCTTTAGCAACACAGTTAGCTCTGAATTATTTATAAACATATAACGATTTACGACTCACTAAACAACTATAGCTACACATGTATTTGGCAATGCACTCACAAATACCATGTCACACGAAGTAACAAATATTACACAGAAGTAAAAATATTATTCACTTAAGGTTACAATAACGAACATTTTACTTTCACCACACTTCAGAAGACAACTATGACAAATTTACTTCTTTTCATACACTCTTGTACATGCACGAGCAAGCAGCACACAGTTTGAGCCGTTTGAGGTTACGAGAAACATCTCATTCTCAGTAAAAAAAAAAAAAACTAAAACGTTAGTTTTGGCGCAATAAAATCTCGTACAAATCAACAAAAGAACAACTCCGCTTCTGATTGGCTATTCTTAACTTTACCTTTACGTTATGTTGAAGTTGACTCAACTAAGGGTAATTCTACTACAGGTTAGAAAGATCAATGTTATAAGATTGGCACAGGGAAAATTTCTGCCACTTGAGCGCTGGTATTTATAATGCAACAAACTGACCAATCACAGAGCTTTCCTGATTTTTAAGTTTCATTGAGTTGACAATTTAAAAGGCGAAATTGGTTTCTTTTCATTTGAAAATTAAATTAAATGACAAATATAATCTGCAAGTTCATTTAAATTTAATTTTAATACTGTTTCGTATTTATCTGGTCTCTTAGTGATCGAAGCGAAACTAGTGGCAGAAATTTTCCCTGTGCCAATCTCTCCCATAAGAAAACGTATTTTCTTTCTAACCTGTAGTAGAATTAACCTTAAGGGAAATTAGTCCCCGCCATCTTGTAGCAGTTTTCCGATACTAACACACCTGTTGTGTGTTTAGAGAATCATTTATCTTAATAGCTAAAATAGTTCCACAGATCCACAAAGGAGAGCAGCACACTTGCATACTTGATCACGTGGTGTTAATCAACTCCTCACATCCCTCCCCACATCTTTATCCTTGTTACTCTTTCCCGACTCCCACCCATCCCCCTGGGCGGTTATCAGTCTCTTTCCATCACACCATTCACTTCGTAGGCTGTAGCATTGTTGCCAAACCAGGCAGTTCACGTACTGTGTGTGCGCCAGCTCTGTCCCCGGCATGTATACATTGTCCCTCCTAAATGTCACGTACGCTACAGTAACACAGTGGCAAACACGTCCTAACTTACCACGTTACTGCGGTTAGTATGTGTGTCGACATGATATCTGCCTCGTATTATTTACATGTTTACGGACGAAAAAATCGCATACCCGCCAGGGACTCGGAGCTGGCGCGCGGACAGTAGCCAAGTAACATTCAGTGTTCCAGAATTTGGTCTATTATATGCCGTTTCTAGATCATGTAAGTGTTCAGCAAAAATGTCCAAGTGGCGCCAAGGTGTTATGTAGGGACGAAAACGTACCAAACTATCCAAAATTATTAAACTACTTAAGCATGTAAACAGAAGTAAGCAAACGTTACAACTTCCATTAAGTGGATGACAGTAGTACATCAGTAATGGAACCTATAAAAATAGTTAAAATATTTTGTTAAATAATTTTTAGAGATGGTATTTTAAATTAACTTAACATTCCTATTTTTTGTTACTGTAGGATTAAACTCAGTGGTTACAGGAATTTTTGTTATACAACGAGTGGGAAACTTATGTAAACTGGGATGCTGGCCTGGAATGGTTCATTCTGCCCGTTTATGTCATTGTGTCAAAGATGTGTGACGCCATGTCTAATGACCTCGATATCGACGAGACGTTAAGCCTATATAAACTGGGTTCACTCCCGGTGGGATTGCGAGGAATTTTCGCTGCTGGGAATCCATAGACCTGTCTGAAGGGCACATATATACGCATTACCCCTTCCCAAGCATCAAAACTTGTTGAAACAAAGCAAATTTGAAACATAGATCACATCTCATTAGTGTTATGTGACTTCTGATCAATTGGTTTTCGCCTTCAGTGCTGTACATGGCGTGCACTTGTTAAGTCGTATGAAATTTAAAATTAACTATTTTTTTTTAGCTAAGAAAATAGAAGTATAGAACATGTGTACATATACCTACATACCTTCGTTTACATCTGAAATGTTGATTTAGGGACTACTTACAATGCGGAGTGAATATTTGAAAGTCAATTTAAGGCAAACGTATTGAGAAGCACATTTTAATTAAATATTTTCATGATGGTGACGATTGGCACAGTGGCCAGAGCTTTTGCCTCCCACCAAGGTTATTCGTGTTCGACCACCGGCAAGGTCAATCCCCTATTATGTGAAATGTGGCAGGCGTTTCCGTTATCCAGCAAGATTTTTCTTTTTTGGAAACAACCACTTTCCCGACTTTTCGTGTTTCGTCGCTTTTCAGTTGTGGCCTTCATATCATGTCATCTATCAGGGTTCAGTATACAGACGCATACGAGCCCCCAATTTAGGTGTCAAGGGTGTGATGTTCTGCCATCGAATACCGTTTCCACGCGATATTTTAGGGGAACTGAGCACAACTGTCTTGGATTTTCAATATATTCCACGTAACAAGTTTTAGAGAAGAATAACTACCCACTTTTGTGACCTTTCGTACCCTAAATATTATTCTCCTACTCATTTTACAGTGTTAGATAGTAAATTACCTTAATATTGTGCTAAATTTGTTGGGATATATTAGATATTATGATATTTATTATTTGCGAGCAAATATCGAGAATATTTATTATCTAGCTGTACAATGAAAAAATTATATAAAGTAATGTAAAAAAACGTGTTACGCCTTTTTGAAAACTTGTACAGGGAAAATGCTGTAAATCAAAGCCTGCCGTGGGCCATCGCCCTTACATATTTTTTTAAAATTATTTATGAGCGAACTCTAATAAATAAATTCTAGCACTTTATCCAATTTTGTCGACGAAGTCGTAAAAAACCAATTACATAAAAATGAAACGTCGACTAGACGGGAGTGTGACGTGCATAGAAAATGTTTCATTCTGCAAAAATGAAATATGACATGTTATTATGTAATTCTTATTTTACAGCTTAAATATTATTTTTATGTGGGCTAGATTGTTGTTATGAGAAACTTATTAACTCCCGGGTTAACAATTAAATTATAAGTAAATTGAAAAAGAAACACTGTGTCTCTGTTTCTTGATTATTGGTATTTGCAATTCAATTCTATGACGTTGGCCATTCTATTAATGGAATATGGGCTCTTATAAGAAAGGATATATATATATATATATATATATATATATATATATATACATATACATATTTTTGTCTTTTAAACATGACTAAGTATGGGGGTGGACACAGAATAGGGCGGCTAGGGCCACTAATTTGAAGGGCATCATGCACCGACAACATTACAAAATAAATATTATGTGTAATATAAAGACAATATTTTGTGGTTTATGATACTAGCGTGTCAAGCATTTGTTACGTATATATATTATATTTTTATTTATTTATAGTAATACACATTTTCAATTACAATAACTTTTCTGTTAAGTTGTCTACCGTGAGACTCGCGACCTCGTGACTGCTCGGACTGCTCGTGATGGCTACGAATCGTAAATTGTTTTTGTGTTTGTGGTATAATTCTAGTTAAATTTTATAATGGGGAAGATCAAGAGGTACCCCTGTTCTACAATTAATTGTGATTCTGTTCATTCACGTGCAGAACGGGTGTACAAATGTTATACTTTCCCAAAAAATTTGAACAGGAGGTTAGATAACGTATTTTTGTTGCCAACCTGTAAACTAAAGGTTTTTGCTTACGAAGTTGCCGGTGAATGATGCCCCTTTTTTAATGGCTCGTTGGTTAACATGGCCGTGTCCACTCTTGAATACTTTACTTCCTCTATGGACTAAGTTAAGTTTGTTGACCTGAATTTATCCTTACCAGCTTTGTTCTGTGTTCGTAATGATAAATCATAAGTTCTACAGAAAATCAAGAAACAAATGGATGGTAAGACTGTTGTAATTAACTTCGTAAAGGATATTCAGTTTTTTAACTTTTTGACGATATACTTGAGAGTGAATTAAAAGAATGCAAAATATCTTAGTGAAACTGAAAGTCCGTTACACCGTACGATTATTTTTTGTGAAATTGTGTAGAGTAAGAAATAAATTTTGTAATATTTATGCCAAATACTGCTTCTACATATTGTGGTGTCAGTGAGTTGTAATTGGTTATAAATAAAACGGTATTATTACTGTTCTACTAATTTCACATTTATTTTGCATTGGCGATTCGGCACAGATGTTTTGGAAGCTTCATGGACGGTTTAACCCACAGTAAGTGAAAATATTGGTGCCGTAATCTTTTTTTATAATATTTTTTTAAAATTTTTTTTCTTTGCATTTGCAGACAATATGCAGCTCAAATATTTCCATGATATTTTAGTACGGAGTACTTTTGCATCACGTTCCTAGGTCGTTAAGTAGCACGTTTGCGTCGTGGTTTCAACTACGCAGCCGATATATTGTCGTTTACCCCTCCTCCCTTTTCATGACATTTGGTCAGCAATAATTTTCGTATATTTTATGTGTATCACTATCATACTTTCATTAACGAGTAAACTTTGAGTACAAAGCGTGAAATCAGGAAATAATATGACAAATTGTTTATGTTTTCAATATAAATTTAATTAAAAATCTATCACAAACACCTTTTCAGAACTAATTCTAACTAAAGGCCGGCCTACAAATGATTTAGCACGGAAAATAGCACACGCACAGAAAATAGACAACAAGTTTTGGAATGGTACTACCTATACTCGCGCACAACACACACACAGAAAAATAGCACAGGATCGACGCACAGAAAGTAGACCAGCCTCCTATAATCTCTGTGCTGTGCGCTGTGCGCTGCTCACTAGCCAATGAAAACTTGCTTACCACTGAGGTCATGTTTAGTTGAAACTTATGAAAGTGGATGTGATTTGACTAGATTTGTTTGTTATTTTGAAAATAAACTGGGCCACGGGAAGTTTAACCACGGAATAAAAAATGCTAAGTACATATTTATTCTGCGGTTTAAGCGAGTTGGAATTTGAAAATGTCAGAAGAAATTATTTTTGACATGAGCTTTGGTTTGTTTGGTTGAGAACAATTTTATTTGACAACCCTGTCTGGTTTTTAAAATGAAGACGGCAAGAAAAATGCCTGGCAGGTGTGTATAGTGGATGTCGTGTCAGAACATTTTGATGGACATAAAACAATATTATTGCCAACAAATGTAAACACTGTAGTAGTGCCACGAGTATCAGAATCTTTTCCATTTCATCCATTATTGCACTAGATGATTACATTCCTGGTTTTGTGATTCAGCGCGATACGAAAACAAATACGTACATATATAAGCTGTTTTCTACCAAGGCTACCAACACACACAAATTATCCCTCGCCGCATTTCCGTTTACTTTCGTCATATATTTCGTGTGCTTAGGCCCGGTTTTACCACCTCCGGCTAAATCTTCCAGTCTGGTAGCTTCCAGTTAAGCAAACCTCCGGTCAAATCTTCAAAAGTGTTTTACCAACAATATTTAGCTGGCAGTTACGTAGCCGACAGCCTATCGGTAAGCCTAGTTCTATACTGTGTGTGTTGGTAATGAAAGTAACCTGGATTTGGTAATTTTAATTTTTTAGGCGTTGTAAGGGAAACACTTTCGATAGGCATTTGTTAATTGTTTGATGTTTCTTCTTGCTTGTGCGAGCAAAGAGATGAATGGACGAACATAGCCTATTATTATTTATATTTAAAAATGATTATTTGATGGGTTTAAGGCACGAGTCGAGGGAGTGTTAGTTGAATAAACGATATTGCAAAGATATATTGTGTAGGATATTAAGTGGCAAATAGATTAAGTTCAGAGATGCTATCGTATTTATTGCTGTCGAGGCACATGTTGCAAAATTGTGGTTAGGAATGGTTCGTGTGAGATAAATAGTAAATTTATGCCTTGTTTTCCCGGTCAGTGGTTGCTTCAATTAAGAATACGTTTGAATTTGTCACGGCTGTGATATATATGTCGAAATAGTTTGTTCACGCATATCATGCTTATGTACATATAAGGTTAAAGTCTCCGAAATTTTTTTCTTGTGTGTGCACAGTATTGTCGTATACATTAACATAGGATTAGTTTTACTTATGTTACGTTTTTAGAACAATGCTTGTGTTGGTTTCTGTACAA
>PNEQ01081680.1:0-12747 GCA_003012365.1 Medauroidea extradentata | reverse complement strand
CGCTCGCAGGAGAGGAGTGACGAAAGCCCTCTCCCCGAGCGCGCCCAAAGGCGAGTGTGAGAAATTGTGAAGCGCGGTGACTTATATAGGGAGTCCACGCATTCTCGGCGTGTTCATGGAAGGCATACGAAGCACATCTGACCATTCAAATTAATATTATTAACATGGCGATTTTCGATATCACTGGAACAGCCTTAAGAGAGTGGTGGCGTATAAATAGCAAGAGATCAGCATAGATCTACATTTAACTTTGGAACGAAATGTATACTATTTCGTAGGGAATGTAGGTTCGGAAAGATGTCTTAGTCAAAATAAAGATACTATTATCTAAACAACAGAAAAAACGATATTGCGCTTGCTTACCCTTGTTCAACACAGCGAGAAACAACCATACAATTAGGTAAAATAGTACATTAACAGACGAAACAGAATAAGGTAACCTAATAAGAGCAATACATTTTAATTATATACGAGGGTTATTTTGTTTTTCAACCTCCGATCGGCTGTAATAAAAAGGACGGTAATGAATTAGGAAATTATTTTAATATCAAAAGAAACGTGCACCTTTACACCATTGTTCCACATAATCACCGTGCAGATTGAGGCATATGTCGTACCGATGCCCCAGCTTGCCGATACACTCCTTACAGTCCGGATTTGGCACCGAGTGACTTACACCTTTTCCCCACGTTGAAAAAGTGGCTTGGAGGACGACGCTTCAACACCCATGATGAACTGTTAAAACGTGGCTGAATAGGCAGGAGGCATCATTCTTTGCAGAAGGTTAACGGAGTCTGTGAGGCAGAGAGAAGTTTGTCGTCAGACCAGACCGATGTGAGTGGTGAAGGTCATGTTTGTGGCACTGGCAGACCTGAGTGTTTGGATAGTTACGATTTGAAAGATTTAAAAAACAGGCGACAGCATCAACAATCGTATTTTTTGAAAAGTTCTTCAAGTACGCAAATATACGTGTCTTTTTCCACAATATTGCGTTTGTAAATTATATAAAAGAATATTTAAAATCACCACATACTATGCGTAAAAAAAAAACGCAATCATTCTTCCATTGTCGTTTGTAAAAAAAAAACGGTTCATGAAGATGATGAGTAAAACCAGTTATATTAGGCGATACTAAGAGTGAAAAGTGGCAACATTTTATTTTCAACTATGAATTTCCTTGAAATGTATTGGTTCCATATGTATAGCACTCATTGCATCCATTTTCATGACAGTTTATTATAGCTGATATGCTGTTTCGTCTAATAAAGCTAATTTCCCCTTTTCTCGTTAATTTTTACATTTTTTATCACAGAAGGCTTAGCAAATTGGCGTTTTTTATGGCTCTTAATTAATGGTCTCGATATCTAGGGGACTTCTCACCTACAAACCTATCTTAATATATGCAAAACTGCTGCAGGTCACGATAAAAAAGGCATTTCTTATCGTTAAAATATTCTTACGCAAATTTTGGAATAAAATCTTACACGTCATAAAATCATAACTCAGTATGGGCTATTACCATTGACGATATAAAATATTTACATGCGTCAGTATATTTTAAACTCTATGTTTTTACAGTTATTACAGTGAAAAATGGTTTCCGGAATGGATACATAAATTTTATTGATAATGCCGACTTTTAAGAACTTAAAGAAGTGAAATGATGGGAAAATCTCACTTTCCCCCCTTTTTGATAATACCAACTATTTCCACACTCATAGGTATTAATATTAATACTACAGTTCAGTGCTTATTAAATATGATTCAGTGAATATTTACTGTGTACCTGTGGCTTAAGGTCACTGCCTGTGTGAACATATTTGCGCTCGTTTGTGTCTTAGAAGCGCGCAAGTGATAAAGACGACACATCACGCGCATCACACATACCCTAACCTCTAGGCACATGTCACTGAACTAGCATGATGTCTTCTCGCCGACAACTCGTCTGATTGATACATTCAGTGGTAACCATATAACTTTGCCATTTTATACTAAGTATAAAGGTGTAGTGTTCACGCCTATACTTTGTAAACGATACTGCGCCAAGGTTCGGCGGAAACACCCATTTTTTTGCCAGTTTCTGCTGCTAGAGAATTGAAATTGATGAATACGTGAACCGTATTTTGAATTATATTCCTAAATACACATCACTCATGCGCGTAGAACAGTATTCCAATAACCTTGTAACGGCCGAAGCTTTGACGGCAAAATACGACCTATGTGGAGGAGGCATGAAGTCGTTTTGTTATAATAGCTTAATATTCACATGAACACGCGACTGCATCGGCCTAGATTTTGTTGTGTAGTAGTAGTTAAAACTGACACAGAAATATAGTTTTGATTTTGGAAAATTACTCAAGTATAAAAATGTTGCATCATTTTAATTTTATACATTTTTTCTTTACAAAAATAAATTTTCATTGTTGCAGTTTTATTTTAAAAAGTTCCCTGCCGTGGTAATTCCATTGAACGTCATCGAAAACACTGCATTCTCTAGTGTTCCTCCTGTTTCTGAAAACCACCGGATATTCAGTACGCAATTACTGCGGCTTTTTAAAGGCATTCGAATGCTTTGCTCTTATAGAAGAAAATAATTAAGCTTCCTGGTCACAATTAAAGAATTTATTGTAATATGTTTATAGTATATGTTTTTTAATCTTCAGTCGCAAGCATTTGTCCCCGTTTCCTCGGAACGATTTGGCGTAAATGTAGTCCTTGAAGGTTCCTTTTAAAGACATATGAAAACTATGAAAATTTATGCGTGTACGGGAACGAGAAAAAAATTACTACAAACTGTGAGTTAATGAGGTAGACAACGCATCCAGAAACACGGAAGAGTGGGTGTCACAATAAATCACAATGATTAAAAATTTTAATATTTTTTTTGAAGTAAATACATAAAGAAATAGGTTGGTACAACATTCATAAGTGTCTCATGTATCAACTAAGACCAACAAAGATTGGTAAACCGAAGATATATGTGGTTCTTACATAACCTGTAAGAAATACAATCTGTTAGACACATACAACAATTGCGGTACTTATACACGCTTTACCTGGAATTTTAAGTCCATGTACCGTGATTGGTGTTGCGACACGTTGCTCACGGTGACTAGCAAGATCCAATGCGAACAACGCAGTGAAATTAACTATACAAATGAATAAAATAATAATTATCGGTAGAACAGTCACAGCCTATTTAATCACAATGTAAGTGAACAGGTTGATACGTAAGTTATAGTTGTATTACATACGTACTTTGCTAGGGTGGGGATGGGAACAACTAATATTAAACAAAATCCACGTATTTATTGTAGGTCGAACCCAGTACCTAATATATGCGTGTTAAAATGGCTGGTTGTTTCCATCACTCCAGCTTGCAATGTACCTGAAGAGCGAATAACATTAACTAAATATCGCCTCTTTATAAGTATGAAAATGAATTTGAAGCCTATTCGATAGTAAATTGCGAGTTCGATACTGAACGCATAACAACAGGCAGGAATTCACATAAGCTTAAACGCCTATATCGTAATGCACTAAACTGGAACGTTATATTTTTCGTATTCAATATGCTTAGTTATGTGGCGCTATTATAAAGGTCCACTGAACGTTTCTAGGTTGGTTCCTAAATAAGTTGATGGTAGCATTTTGCTAAAATAGTATGAAAACAATAGCGAATTTCGCAACATAAAACACAATTGAATACGACCTAAAAATGTTTGTAATTGATTTACAACATTTTTGGAACATCAGTTGCCACTTAAATTATAATCGTTACATTTGTGCGCTTGTAAACGTTTGTATAGGTGGTTCAAATTAAAGTGACTACCTTAAAATTAAATAAATTAAATATTTTATTAAATTAACCTCAGTGTATGATACGCTCTATCCAATTTATTGTTGCTTAGAGTGACTTGTTTTTATTAACAAGTGGCAGGAAACTATACTTTATCTCGAAGGAATAAAGTAACTAGGAATTCAAAAGTGCTCACTTTATCCCTAACCATCTATATACAATGACGCATTGTGCGTAAGGCGACCTGCCACGGAACAATTTGCGCACCAACAGCGTGTGCGAATGTATGTGTGCCAGAAACATGGAGCTAATATTCCCCAAGGGGTGGTCGGCTCGACTCGCTAAAATATTAACAACGTTACCGGTCCCCACTCGCGGCCTCTGGGAGGCGAACACATACTCGTGTGAAACAATGGTCTGAGGAGAGGCGAGTGTCTAGGGCCTAGTCACATTAGTAAGGAAATAGAACACCACTAAATGGGCTTCCCTGGACCTTCAGGAACGTCTGCTTAGCCGCCAAGTAGTGTGCGAATCTTCAGTCGTATATCTAATGTTAAAGAGGGCGTGGTAGATAAGTAAGCGCTGAGTTCTTCAATTGAGATCTACACTTTTTGAAAGTCAATATAGAAAAACTGCAAAACAGAAATCCTTGATAGTTATATTTGCCAACTTTATCAGCACACATTTATACAGAATGATGAATTTGATAAGCGTGATCTCTTGCGTCGTAATGAAATTTACGATATATCAGGGTCAGAGATTGTTCTTCAGATATACGTTACTCGAGAAAAAAATTTGCTCATAAAGTTGGTAAAACTATTGTCTAGGATTGCTGTTGTTTGGATTTAGTAAATTGGCTTCGAGAAACTACAATTCTAAACTGATGATTTTAGAGCTGAATTATGTACCATGCACTCTGAAGTGTAAGTATCAGAAGCTAGTTGAAATTGCTGGTTCCTTGTAGTGTTGGTGGTTTACAAACACATTTGTATAACGTGTAAATGCTGTGTTAATAATATTTTATGTAATTTAAATGAAAATATGGTTACGATTTCTAAACGGAAAATTCAAAACTCGTGGTGACGCCCCACCTTAACAACAATGCAACCTTTTTGAATTTCGTCTACGTACATTAGAATTTAAGATTGTTTTTGTGCACTTACCCTAACTGTGTCGTGTAATTTTTGACTCTAATTTTAATGCAGGAAAACTCCGCTGCGGAACACTTATATTATAAGAGGGACACGAGGCATTCCTTTAATGTTATTATTACGTCATGAGATGATATAGAGTCGTCACTGAAAGCCTGAGAACGGAAAGATAACACGGCAGTTCAGAGCCTTGCACGTAAGAGTCAGTGATGTAACTGACGCGCGTGAGTGGATCAACCTTATAGCTTCGTAGAATGATTGGCAAAAACCTCTCAAGCCAGATGTCGTTTTTTCAGTAACAGAGAAGCCGACTTTTCTCTCGTCTTTTTCCATTTGTTAGTACTTAATGGTCAACATATTGAAAACGCCCATTGCTAACAGTAATAATAAACAATTTAAAAAAAAATACTAAATAAAAATTCAGTAATAAAGACGGCAATTAAATTGTAGAATAAATTACAGCATTCACAAACCCATAACGTGCTGATATCACGACACAGGATTAAAAAAATCAAACCCCACTCGACGGCTGCTGCAGAACAACTTTATTTCCTCTCTTCATGTGGCGATTGTCTCAACTTGTCGCCCCTCCCACCTACCACCAGGGAGAACGCCCTGCGCATTCGCGAGCGAAGCGGCGTGAGGGGAAGTGACGTCGGCGGCGGAGGGGAGGGCAGAAAGCGCCGGGCCAAAATCGCGCCGTAGATAGGATAGGAAACGGTCTGCCAGTATCGCCTCGACGGGCTTGGCAAAGCGGCGGCGAGTTGATGTGCGAGATTGCGTCCATCGTCTCTCGAGTACGACGTTGTCCCGGGAAAACTGTTCCTTTCCACGCGAGACTCTCAAAAAAATATCCACGTGAATGTACAGCACCAAACCCGATTTCCTGTAAATCAACTGACTTACTAGAATTGCCGTTTATTTTAAATATTCGTTTTTATGATGCGTCACACACAAAACACTACGGAATTTAAATTACTTCTCACATGATTTGTGAGACTGGCGTTAGAGAACACATTTTACTGGGCGCTTTAAACTTTTTGTGATGTGATGAAATGCTGGACTTTGTTTTACTCTGGGAGAGTGCTGATTAAATATTCGCACATCTTGTTCGGGAGGGCCGCAGCTGGCTGACGTGGATTTGCGATCGACCACACGTGACATGTGTAACGCGAGTGCTAACAGATCATTCCCCGGAGCCGGCCACCATGAGGTGCGGATATTTGTGGTGGCTTAGTGCGGAAGATTTACGCCGCGAGAAAGACACATAACGCGACGTGCTACATTAGTTACAGCCGGAATAACAAGTCACTAATCGCGACGCTGAGGCTCGAAGGCAGGACGTTTACTTCGAGATACAGTTCTCCTCTGGCGTCACTCGGCGGCCATGGAAGTTGTACTGTGCTGTGGTCCGGTCTTCAGGCCCGCCCTGGTCGCATTCTTCATCTTCGGGATGTTACAGCATCTCTCCTGCTCCAGTGAGTTCTAGCTCTTGATAATGCATGGGCTGCAGGCGCCACTTACTACTCGTCCAGTGCACTGTGTAGTTTTGTGACTTTGTTAGTCTTACAGGTATAGCCGAGAAGACTGATAATAAAACAGAGGAGAAAATCCTACAGACATTAGTGTTATACTGTTTCTTTGAGAGCGAGATCAAGAAAGATTTTAGACCAAACGTAATTTGACACATATTATTTAACTTGTTTCAACTGCACCGTTTAATGAAAACACCCGTAATAAGCGGTTGTTAGTTTGAAACACTAACACTTACCCTGCGATAGTACCTTTGAGTGATGAGTAATCTATAAAAAAATTACAAATGATTTAGCCTAATCAATGTACATAATCTTTTGATAGAATACAAAACAATTATAATCTATTTCCAAAATTTCTACAATGCAACTCAGCTTTAAACGAACACAAAAAATTATGAAAATGTTCTAATTTTTTAGTCTTTATTATACATAAAACACAAGCCGTTACAATTTCTATAATCAAAGCGATTATAATTTTATAATTAATTTAAGAAATTCATTAAATATTTCATTAAATTTGATTCAGTTGTTAACTAGAGTTTTGAAAGAGTTGAAAGTGGTGTGACGAATTGTTTTGGCTTGGTTTACTTACATTTATTTTTCGCATTTTGAAAGTGATTATCTGAAAAAATAATTTGGTCACTGCTGACACCATTCCAACGAGAAAAATTCAAGCAAATTTCCGCAGGGTTCATTTAACTGCCGACTGTTCCGCAACACTGGTGTTATTTAGGCGAGTATTAGTAGCATTTATTTTCAAGCGTTTGACCTTAAAAAAAAAAAACGTTCCTAGTTAAATGAGCGGATGTAAACTATAGCCTACTGTCGATAAAAACATTTCGAATCCACCTCACTTCAAGCTAGACTTCTACATTAATTTAGATCATGGTTAAGTTAGGTAAATTACAAATTAGATAAATAACAAACACGCTTGGAAACAAGAGAAGAAACTTATGTCTTTATGATCTTGTGTCAAACGGGTAACTCATAGGCTGTAACAAAGAACAAAAGAAAAATAAAGAGGTTACAAGGACGCTCTGTACGGAAATTCGTAATTTTATAATTGTACCAAATACTGTTCCACTCTTATACATTAAATTTTTTGTGATTTTTCACAAATAAAATATTTTTCTGTTACATAGTTTTCGTACAAGTGCACGTCAAAGTAGCTATTTGAAAATTTTAGCGACTTATCCAACAACTATTCAAACGATTTGAACGAAATAATTTAGGCTGAATGTAAATGTATTAAGCTACTGAATGACCCCGTTGTTATTTCACATAAAATTATTTCTTAAAAAAATACGTGTACTCAAAGATATGCAACACTTTAGATACATTAAAATAAATTAGTTTTAATATAAAAAAAATGTTTAGTGAAAACACAAAGGCGTCATTCTGTAGCTTGATACATTTACATTCACATTAAAATATTTCATTCGTAAAGTTTGAATGGTTTTATTTGGAGTAGGTAGCGAAAATAGTTAAATCACTACTCTAACATGTGCTTATACGAAAACTATGGAACCGAAAAATATCTTATTAGTGAGAAACAACTGTTAATGTAATGTGTAAGAGTTGGGCAGCGTTTGGTACAATTGAATCGGGAGTTTGCAAAAGAGACCAAGTTCACTTTTTGAGCAAATTCAGATTATACGAGATTTCGACTCTCCAATGCATTCTCTTCGCTGCCAACAGCAAAAGAAACCCAGTCCTATACAAGAAATACGTTAAAAGGACTTGTCCATAAATGTGCGAACAGCGCATTATTTTGTTTATGACTTAAATGATTGTAGTTGAATAATGATTTTCAGCGTGACTTAGTAGTTCTTTCACTAGCATATACTAAGGTTCCAATAATCTACACCAAGACATTATGCTTTCTCTGATAGTGTGATACATAACACTAAGGTACTGGGTGGTGTTGTGTTTGCAAAATGTGTTTCTATGTATCATATTATTAGTTTCTCACTGGAATATACCAACATTGCACTAATATATACTCAAGGCATTGTTTTATGAGCCATTGTTAGAAAAAACGCTATTTATTTTTTGAAATGTATCAATTCCAATAACATAATTAATTTCTAAAAAAAAAAAAAATAAAATATAAATGCATGTCTATGTCAGTTTTGTTTAATATTATTACTTTCATGTTATCCATTATTGATGACCTGTTTCACTCTCAGATCCACTATAACACGTTTTTTGTTGTTTCCCAGCAATCTACTCACATGCAAATTTCTGATTCAATTATAAAATTACGAGTTATTAGGTGCAGAACAGTCATAAAACGCTGAAGAAGGCTAATATAAGTTAGAGAGAACATCGCCAGAATGAATAAGTGGGAGAAAAAGGCGAGCCAAGAGAACACTCGCCGATAAACGGTATCGTCTAGAAAATAAACATTAGACCCAGTAATGTTGAGGTCAGGATGTAGTACGATCAACTTACGAGTGCCCATTATCATGGGCTTCAAATACGTTGTAATGTAAGGAAAAATAAGTTTTTTTACGAAAATGTTACACATGTGCCCATTGCTCCAATGTACGGAATAAAAATATACTTTGGACACGGACGGAATGTCGCTCTCACGGCACGGCCTACGACAATATTCGTCGTCACATTTTTATTTTTACATTCGTACCGGATACTTTTTTTCTCCAATTTGGTCACAGATCGGGACAAAATTTTGCTCTTACGAAATTATTTATCTCTCATAGTTTTTGCGTAATGACTCGTAAACGTCAAAACTTGCATTTTGCGGTTTTATGTACACCAATAAAACCTGCTGACATAAGAAACTGAAAAAAAAAAGTACAATGAGCAACCATGTTGTAGGCTACAAGGTCTTCTATATGAAAACAAAATATATATATGTATATATATTTGTATTTTTAAATAATTCTTGAATTTTTTAAATTTTAATTCAAATTTCCGCAATTTTTTTAATAAAAAAATATTTTTATATAGGTGACCTTGTAACCCACAACAACGTTATTCACTGTAATTTTTTTTTCAGTTTGGTATGTCAGTTGGTTTTAGTGGCGTATATAAAACCGTAAAATGCAAATTTTGACTTTTACGAGTCACTACTCCATAACTATGAGAGATAAAACATTTAATAAGATCAAAATTTAGTCACAATGTATGTACAAAATAAGAGAAACAAATTTGATACAAATATATATGAAACAAATATGACGCTGAAAATTTCTGTATACCATTCCCTTAATACACCATGCACATTAATAACACTGTTTCTAAGCCGTCCAATATAGTTAAAAAGGCCTTTCCTGGCTCTCATATTTCAAAATGTACTAATTAATGGTCACAGCTTAAAGTTCCACAATAAAAATGGATAGGCGGGGTTCTTGCACGCTAGTTCAGTTCTTAGCTCATAGTGGCAATACGGTATCTGACGAGGCCTTCAGGTCGCCCTTATAGCTTTGTCACTTCTGAGCTTCTAACGCGCATGCTGGCGGTGCTATTAAGATATTTCTCTACCATAGCTATGGCCAGGGCCATTTCATGAGAACGTGAGGCCTGGGGCAACATAAATTGGAGCCCCCCCCCCTTCTCAAACGGTTTTTTACTTGTTAGAGATGCAGTGATAATTTTTAAGGAACGGCATACCGGTACTTATCTTTATATTGGCATGTAGTCACTAATATAAAAAATTACAATTACAAGTACCACAGTAAAATACATTCAGTACTCATAGAAATATTAGATATATGTGCGAGCAAAGCAAAAATAATGTACGTTACTAAAATACAGTTCTTACAAAACTAAATGCCCCATATAAACGCCAGTTAATTTCAATTATTAGTAATTAATTTTCTTAAATTAAAAATTGAGGCCTCCTAGAATGTGAGGCCCGGGGCAAATGCCCATCTTGCCCCCCCTTTTTTTTTTTCAAGACGAGGTCCTGGTTATGGCTGAGTTGCAGTTACTGAAATACCAACAATTAAAGAGCCGAACTCTCTACGTTTGTGCGTGTCTGCTGGTAGCAACCAACGAACAAGTTTATCAGCATTCAAGGTCATGTTAGTGCCTGTCTCACGTGATGTGTAGTGTAGTGGTTAGACCGCTCGCCTCTCTCCTCCTTGTTGACCTTGGCTCAATTCCCGCTCGGGATTCACGTGTGGGAACCGTGATGGACGTTGCCGGCTATCAGCTGATTACCTCGGGATATTTTTTTTATCCATAACCCTTACATTCCGTTGCTGTAAAGCTTCGTTTACACCGGCGATAACACTGCTGGCAACACACGTTTTCAACAAAGCATTTAACAAATGTAGAACTGCTTGAACATTATTGTCAACCACATGTTCAAAAGTTGTAGCCTACGTGGACAACATGGGAAACATTTGCTACCACCAAACGTTACGAATTTTAGAAATATGCTAATCACTTTTATCACCAACACTGTCGATAACATTATTTTCCCAACTTATTTGTCCTTGAATATCTATCTAGATCAAAAGATGTTGATAGCAAATGTCCCTAGCAATTTTGCCGGTAATGTTGTTTGCAAGTCTGTTATCAACACTGTTACAAATGTGCATTCATCATTCGTATTACTTTGTTAGTAACACTGGTGTTTTCAGCGATAATTATCGCACATTCGCTGTCAACCTATCAACATTGGTATAAATAGTGTACCATAACTTATAATTTGATTCTAACACATTTGTAACCATAATTTGTAGTTGACATTGTTGCAACTATTTTACATTACATCCTCCTCGCGAAAGATGTTATGGGCGTTACCTAACCGAGAGCCGTGGCATGACACGTTCTATTATATTCGGCTGTGCTCAGTCAGTACCGTTGTTGAACGTAAATAATGGACTACTTGCGTGAAATTTTTAATTTATTGAAAATAAATCGACATAAAAGTAAAAGTGAACATATGAATATAATACAAATAATTGTTTGTTAAAAGTGTTCCGTTTACTTATGCGGCACACATAATCAATATGAAAACTACTACCGCCGCGGAGCTGACTCTACTAAAAAAAAAATTTATGTCACATTAGCCTGTGCCGAGTCTTGGTACTTTGGTGGTCATCCGATAACTGAAATTATGTAGCTACGAGCGTGGTTACACCTTGGATGGATGGCCGCTAGGTAATACCGGCACTGCGTGCTGCTGGTTCATGTATGATAGCAGGCTGAACTACCATAAATGACAACACAAGCAAAAGGCAGAAGAGTAAATGTTCTCCATAGGTAACGGCTGTTTACGTCTTTGTGACTTGCTTTTCAATTTTTTTTTTTCACGGATCGGGTTTGCTGCGATAGCGAAATATACTTGAAATTCCCTTACATTATTTTAAGTAACGTGTATTGAATACACTGTTTAAAAAATGTGTAAAATACACGTTCAAATAGCTGGTAGTTTTACATTTTTGTACATGTAATTACGGAATACAATGACAGTAAGTGTAATTATACACAATTTTTCTTGCTGATCCAAAATACGTACAGATATGTGATTAAAAAAAAACGTATACACAAATATACTATAAAGTTGATGTAAATTTACGCTTTTGAATGCACGTGTAGATAGACAGTCACGTATTGTAACGACTGGATTCAGTTTCTTGGACGTACTCCATTACAAGTTGCATGACTGTCAAAGAAAACTAAACAAATAAAAGAAAACCATAATATAAGCAGAGTATGCTTTAGTCAGCAAGATACATACACAACAAAGAAATTCCAAAATGGAATCGGGTCAAATAGAAACAAGGAACAAACAGATAATAAATGAAAATAATAACAAATAAAATATAAACCAAGTAACATGCGACACAACGATGAGATGAAACAAAAAACACAGCAAATATCAGACACGAACAGAAAAATAACAACAAGACACAACAAATAGACGAGACAAAACGCAACAGATAACAGACATATACAGAAAAGACAAACGACACAACGAAAGGGCGAAACAAAACACAGTAGTTTACCAGACAGACAGTGTTACGACGTTTCGGGAACTGGAATCTGTTCCCGTCATCAGGTAAACACACAGGGTTCAGGAACACGAGTGCGACTGATGAGGAGACTCCGCCGCCGTTTCCTCATGTGCCATCCGAGGCCGTGCTGTCGCGAGACCGAAAGCCGAAGCTTCCATAACTCGCTGGGTGTTTGTAAAATCAAATGCACCCCGACAGTCTAGTTTCAAATCATTGGAACGGCGGCGGGGTGCGTGTAACTGTTTTAGCTGGGCTCCGGACCCGTATTT